>JAOVYX010001348.1:0-12729 GCA_035668315.1 Drosera spatulata | reverse complement strand
TTACCAATTAGTCATCATACTAATTTACCCAATCTTGTAATGAGAAAACTAAATATTAAGAAAACACATTAATCTCTATCATTAGAAAATATATTAAATCAAATCAAATTACAAATATCACCATATAAACTCTAACCCTAAATTTTCCCTCAACCAATGTTGTTAATAGTGTCATCGACGTCGTTGTGATCGTGTGACAGTGCGTCTTGGATGCACGGCAGTGCACCTTGCATTCACAATAATGCAAACAAAATATTACGTCCTTGGATAATTCAGTCCTGTCATTGTCATAAAACAGTGCGTCCAGCGTTGACGGCAAATCCGTTTTGATAAACAGTGCGTCTGATTTTTTAAGTGTAGTGCGTCCCTTCATTTTTCATCGAATGATTTTCGCATCAAACAAGTACAAAACAGTGTGTATCTAGAACAATTGATCGATCGATCTTCAACACCCAAAAGAACCTCTTGCTTTGATTGGTCATATCGTCGTGGATCGTGGAGATAATGATAACAAACGATTAAGAAGAGAATAAGACAATATTGTTTTGATGATTATGATGAGAGAGCGAGACTATAACCGAGAGGGTTGTGGTTGTAAAAGAAAAACAGTGAAGAGGTGATGGTGATGTTTTCCTCGGTAATATTGTGAGGAAGATGATGACAACAGATATGAAAGTAGAAGATCTTATGGGCAATAGAAATTATTGATTGATTTAAATTTAAATAGAAAAGGAGAGGTAAATCAATGAAGTAAATCTTTTTGTTTTGAAAATATGACCTTTTGGTAATTTTTATAATATGTATGACTATTTGATAAATAAGTTTGAAAAGAAACACTAAATGATAATTTACACTTTAGTTTAATTCCATTATCCAATCTATTATTGTCAATTTTTTCGTATTTTACAATGAGTTGAAACAATAGTATGCATTTATAAAAATAAATTACTCCTTTCCTCTCACAAAAAATACAACATATATATATTTTGTATTATTTTATACGGATGAATATAAGTCTCGTTTTCATATCAAATCACGTCTAATTGTTCTGTAACATGTATTAGGTTGAAGTACGTAACTTACTCAACCATTGATATTTTACGATAAATTTACAAAAAATTACGTTTACTCGTCGTTGCACGCGTGTCAAATTTTGTATCGACATGCGTGCCAGGTCAAATTGTTGTATCCTTTCCGTAACGGAGGGAATACTTATGTTGAAGAAACAATAAATAGGACTAGGAACCAAAGTAGAAACACAATCAACTAATCTTAATCCTTTCTTATCTCTTATCAACATTACATGTTATGAATGAAATATTAAAATTAACAATCAGTAATATGAAGAGAGAGAAAATTAAGATCTAATTGAAATAAATGTAAGGAGTTAAGAGATGCATGATACTATAAAAAATAAGTTGTAACAAGCTTAGGTCACAAACATAATGACTAATAAAAAATATATAATATGAAAACAATAGATCAAAGAGACATAGTACATGATTATAAGAAATTCAGTGGGGGCGAATCGTCCCTCCAAGGACTTAGTCCCTCCGTCGGTGGTTGTACGTGAAGCCGATGCATCAGTTAAATAGTATCTCCGTCTTATAATTATTATAAAGTTTTTTTTATGTATTATTCAATACGTAATCTGAAAAATTATTTATTCACCTAAACGATATGATTTAAATTTTTATTGATTCACGGTTATAGTGCGTAATGTTTATTATCATTAATGTTATACGATATTTTCTCAAAAAATAATATTTGATCGTGCTGTAACACCGGTCAAATTTTTCATCGTCATATATATCCGATCAAAATAATATAATTTTTTTGAAACGGAAGAGATACGTAAGTTGATTCGTGATGTGTAACCTGGTTTAGCATTTTCTTTTACGTTATCTCTCAACGTGAGAATAATTGTACTTCTAAATTTATGAAATCAGGAATGGCCGCTTTATTATATTATCCCACCTACGCCATGAGCATTGAGCGATTTGATTATTTGCATGCGCAATGGAGTGGACCTTTACTCATTGCTTTGATGATTCGCCAAGGGGACCATATTCTAGAGAGTTTGGTAGCACTATTTTCTTTCCAACTCCTTCACCGAATTTGTCTCTAAAGTATTGGAATTAGAATAGGGGATGTAGGGCTGCAACAAGCTCCCTCACAAAGGTGCAAAGAAATTAACTTTAAAAAAATTTGAAATTCTATAATAATTAATTTAAAAAAAAAATTGTGGGAGGCTGCAATCATGTTCCTGAATATTCTTCAACATCAGGAACAGTTAACCGATACATGAATAATGTCCATTACCGCTCGGCACATGAACAATGTCCATTTAAGTACAGACCTATGTTTTTTAGGCAAAGATTAGAAAGGGAATTGAGGAGTTCATCAAATACTGGTGCACGTTGAGAGTGATTAGTCGTCCACAGCGTGCTTCGCGATTATACTCTATCTTATAGTCGTACAATTTATCTAGCAACGAATACATTCAATTTGATATGGTACCGAGTTGTGTTACAGATAGTTCTAAGCAAACCAACTGCCTTCTGCAAGCTGCAAGTGACGAGTATTACACCTCCTTTGAATTATTTCGCGGCCAGGGCGGGCTCTAACTCTCGTAAGACGACACTTATGATGATAGAAGAGGCCAGAAGTCAGACTAGGCGCAAGTGCTAATCTAACTGCACAATCGGCTCCGTCTTCAACGGAGTAAACGCCAGTGTTGTACTCCTGTCATGTCTGTTCTCACATGGCCAGGGCAGACGCAGTTGACGCAGAGCAATGAGTGCTTCTTCGCCACCAGTCTTGAATAAGCATTCATAGCTGCTTTCAAGATTCTATATGAAGAGTACTTAGGTGGCCAGCCCTTTTCAACAAACGAGCCATCCCTGAAATCTTGTAGGAATACCTCCACTACCTCATCCACTTCCTCTTCTGTGTGATCCTCCGCGTTGATGAAGATACCTTTCGCCCATTTGTTATTTATACACTGAAACAATCACCATAGATCAATAACTGTAACTATGTACAGCAATGCGAGCTATCACATAAGTGTAAACATCTATGGAAGTACATAACCTGTGATTCATAACGCAAGTGTTGTCTACCGAAAGAACGAATCGATTATATATTTTTATTGCATACCTTCAGCTTCCTCCAGACAGATGAAACATTCACAATCCTTGGTGAGTCAGATAGCCCGAGGAGAGGAATGAATGCTTTAATCATCCTTTTCATACCACGGTAGTTCGTATTGATGCATTCTTCTGCAAGCTCATATGTTTCGATCACAATTCCATCCAAGATATTGGATTCTGTTCCGTTCTGCAACATCAAACAAAAATCACGACTGAACCATAGGGACCAGAAAATCAACAGTTACAAGTAACACACGACAGTCACACAAGACCTCACAACAGGCGCCAAACTACTGGTAGTGACAACACTTGGCCTGACATCAGACCGAGCTTCGAAGTATGGTCCAAGGGTGGCACCAGGAAGCACTCAAACCAAAGAACACGACAGTCCCAGGATCAGAAGTATGATATAGAACACCCGCTTCGAGAATTAAGTCGGTTACCATAGACGTAGAGCCGTTATAGATGAGGGAATTGATTCATAGTCATTCCTCGGTTGCTGTGCTAACAATAATCAATGATCCCCAGTAGATCTAATCCTACTTCAGGGGTCTTGCTTTCCTAAATGGTTTTATCAAGGAGAACTGCCCGGATTACTAAACATATTGACTTTCTGATGTAAGGGAGTATCAAACATATGCAGGATGCGTTTCACAGCATAAGCAATACGTACAGCTTTATGAGCTCTAAGAGCATCATCTCCGGCAAAGGCTCCAAGAAATCCTGCATTATTTACCAGCAAGAACAGTCAGGCACCTTCATCCAACATATATTATAAAGCATTTCCGAAAGCAACCAAAATAATAATAATATGGGTCTTAAAGCTAGTTGCCGAAGAAACATCAAATAACAAAGTTATATATGATACAGCCTTCCCAGTTCCAAATTTCATTGACGTCAACACAAACACCGATCACAATTGCTACATTGCAACAAGGGAAGGCATTCAATATAGGTCGTACTCGTGCAAAGCATGGCATAACAAGAATCAGGACCTGTTTGAGAAAGAAAAGGGCAATAAAAAAGTCAAAAAGTAAAAATGCCCTTGTTTCGTTGGGCTAAAAAAAAACGATCCAACCAACATCAACATTGACTACAGTTTCAAAGCCAATGCCGTACCAAAATATCAAGCTTGCCAAACTTCGATTTGACAAAATCTGCACTGCTGGAGGATTCGGCCACATTGCACTCATGAAATACCAAGTGGCCAGCAAGCCAGGGCTCTGGTTCAGGCTCTCGATAGCCTGCAAGCCCCTGTTGGAATCCCTAACCGTCAAAATGACTATGACGCCATGGGAGGCGAGCTGCCTGCATATGTTGAAGCCTATCACCTTGTTCGCACCGGTCACCACCGCATATCTACAGCATAACCAGAAGTAACAGCAAACATTAGGAGCAGTAACTTCTGTAAGCATAAACACAGTCTTGTTCCAATGTTTTCTTGTATTACCCTTCATACAAAAACTGCAACAATTTCTCTGTTAAATATGAATGGACGAAAATAGAAATTGAAAGTGGCTGTACATAGAAAATAGCTGAAATCAGAGGATTAGAAGAGGAAGATGGGATAAGGAGTACCTCTTGGAGTAGAGAAATTTTTAATATTGAGACATGATTTAGCTCCAAATTACTCTAGCACTGCATGGATATTCCGATGAAGAAGCGCAGAAGCCTATATTGAATCAATCATAAATTTGTGTCCCGTACAACACCAATCAAACAGGGAAACGATAAGATGAGTCGCTAAAATTGGACCATCTAGAGGACATAATTTGTCAACCAATGGGCAAAAACTCATATGTTACTGGATATTTGGTCTGTTCCAAGCATTTAATTAAACAAGCACAAACAGGTATGGAATTTCAATCAAGCACCATTTAGCATAAGCTACCATTTAGCATAAGTTACGTGCAACTATACTAGAAAACCCTTTTACATGCCATGGAGAGCGACCACAGCAAATAACAAGTTCCTTCTCAACCGAGAACTTCATTTCTGAAACATGGTAACAAACATCAGCACTTGCAATGCACCCAGAGTTCAGAAGTGAAAAAGGAAAGTACATGATACTGAGCTTTGCCCGGAAAATATAAACCGTACCTGAGTCGATAGGGAGAGGCTTCAATGATCTGAAACCTGCTGATGTTCCCACTTTCACTGCCAAAAGAAAGGAAATGTTCACAACACATGTTCTAGGGTTGAAGTTTATATCGAACAAAACCATGTTACCAATTCCAAAGACTTGGAAATAGCACCGTTACGTACCTTCTAAGGAGAGCAAATAAAGAGAAGTTACTGGACGAAACCGCTTATAAATGAAAGTAATTGTAACGAAGAAAAACTTGTACGATATTACCATACCTTTCCATCTCAAGAAAGATAGTCCATGTTTGCCTGAATTCCTATCGGAATAAAATCACATTCAAGTCCTAAGTTTCCTGAAGAAGATTTCTTTTACCCTCCTTTCTGAGAATATCTAGGCTAGCTGTTTATAATTCAGCATACCACAGGCAGTAGATGTGAAATACAGAACCTATAAATCACGCTATATACTCATCAAACTTAAACAAACATCACATCAAGTCATATTACATGTGTATATGCAGCAACTCAACTAAGTGTGGTGTGGTAAAAACTTAGTATAGATGGTTTGAATAAGCGATTCAACGCCCTTGACAAGTTGCAAGTATGACTAGCACATCAGCTTTGAAACATCTTATGGCCAGGGAGGGAGGCTCTGATGCCAATTTCACTCATATGATGAGACTTCCTTACGAACGAAGAAGAGGCCAGTAGTCGGACTAGGTGCAAGTGCCAATCTAACTGGACTCTCGGCTCCATCTTCAACAGATAGGATGCCACTGTTGAAGTTGATATCGGTCTTTACATAGCCAGGGCAAACACAGTTGATGCTTAGCGCCGGGCATTTCTTTGCCACCACTCTTGAATAGGCATTCAAGGCTGCTTTTGAAACAATATATGCAGAGTACTTCGGTGGCCAACCCTTTTCGACCAATGAGCAATCTTGAAGGAACACCTTCACTACCTCATTCACTTTCTCTTCCGTGTGATCCTCAGCATTGATGAAAATGCCTTTAGCCCATTCATTATTCTGATAAAATCACAGTAGACAGATATTAATGTAATAGACACAATAGATAGATGACCATTAAATTTATAGGCAATGAAATCTATTTCATCAGGTACCTTGTACTAAGTTTGTGGAGTGTATGATGTATAAAGGAATGAAGTTGGTCAATGGAGACTGATAAATACCTTCAGCTTTCCCAAAGAGGATGAAACATTAACGATCTTTGGTGAATCTGATAACACAAGGAGACATATGAATGCTTCAATCATCCTTTTCACGCCATTGTAGTTCGTATTGATGCATGCTTCTGCGAGGTCATATGTTTCTGTATGAGTTTCATTCATGATATCGATTTGCGCTCCTTGCTGCATCATCAAGCCAAAGACACGACTGATCCATTATAAACTTATATGGACCCTTGCTGCATGATATCGATTTGTGCTCCTTGCTGCATTACCGACGAATTTCACATGATGAAGTTGTGCAAAACTTACTTCTCTAGCTCTAAGAGCATCATCATCAGGGAGGGATCCTAAAATTGCTGCATTATTCACCTGCAAAGAAGCCAGGCACCTTCTTCAATTAACAAAAGTTACAAAGCAATCATGAAACACCTAGACAATAGATATCGACCTATAATTGGATCTTACAACAAGTTGCCGAAAAACATCATGATATTCTACGCATGTTAACCACATGGGACAACGTAACTTATGCCTGAGTGATTTCAACACCCTCACAAATGCCATTATCGTCGACACATTTCGCAAACACGTAAGTGACAATCGCACCAAAGAAGGGATTGCATATAGCATCCTACGCATGTAAAACATGGTGTAAGAACAATTAGGCTTAAAAAGGTGAGGTAGCTAGCTGTCACGGACGAGTTAATTTAAGAGGTTCCCTTTGCAGAATTGTCTAGAGTTCTCCACATTTCTTTAGATAGTTTCATACTTTTCTAGAGTTGTCTAGAGCATTCTAGACAACTCTAGAGTTCTCTAGTTATGAGCCATTCTAAAAAACTCCATGTAAATATCTAGGGAGAAGAGTCTAGAAAACTCTTGTAAATACTTAGGAGGAGAAAAGTATGAAAGAGTCTGGACCCTTCTATGAAGGTGTAAATAAAGGGATGCAAGGCTCATTTGTCAAATCATCCCAAGACATCCTATCCCATCCAACTCGTAAGACTGAACTCAAACGAAGGAGTGATTAGTTTGAGTGCTGCATGGGTAGCGAGAATCTATCCCCGTGACATAGCGTACACCTAATGTTAGGATTCAGAGTATGAATAAGACTCGCATCCCGACCAAATGCATATTCGACATGGGAAACCGCACTACCCTATACTTCATCAAACAAATTTACAACAAAGACAAAAAACAGAGCAATGCCAAGATATCGAGCTTGCCGAATTGGGATTTGACGAAATCGGCGAGGGCGGCGACGCTGGTGGAGTCGGCGACATCGAGTTGATGAAACACCAAGCGGCCAGCGAGCCCCGGGCTCTGGCTCAGTCTCTCCACGGCTTCAAGGCCCCTCGTCGGATCCCTAGCCGTCAAGATGACCGTTACTCCATCATGGGAGGCGAGTTGTCTGCATATCTCAAACCCTATCCCCTTGTTCGCCCCCGTCACCACCGCGTATCTGAAAGAAAAATGTTTGTTATCAATTTTCCATGTGGGTTTATATCTGGAATGAGTGTTTAATAACGATCAATTATATATTACATAATAATTTAATTATTTGTTTTTCAAAAAAATCAAAAAAAATAAAATTTAAAAATTGATGAAAGTTCCGTAATATTTATTTGATTATCTTTCACCGCATAAATATTTTTTTCTTTTATGTTTTGGGATAATCTTAGTTATTGATCAACAGTTGAATTCATGTAAGATAAGAAAAATCAAGTATAGTAACCGTCGGTGTTGAGAAATGGTGAATACTTGTACATGGTTATGCTCCAAGATATATTCCCATCTACATCTAATCGTTTTTCTTCTCTTTTATAGATAATAGCGGGCACGAGAGTAAAGTCATTGCAATCGTCTTCGAGATGTAATCACTGATGTCACAATGCTGATTGTCTGACCAGGGAAAAAAAAATGTGAAGTAGTATAGTTTCTATATTATGGAATCTGGATGAGATATGTATGCATTGATGCCAGAAGTTCAATGTTGTATGTGGAGCCGGTGCATCAGTCAAATACTACCTTCGTACGTTTCTCTGCTCGTATCCTATTCAGTATATATTTTAAGAGTTTTTTATTTTTCTGAATAACACGATTTAAATTTTTTATATAGTCTACGGTTATAATACGTAATGTTTATTATCATTAATGTTTCACGATATTTATATAAAAAAAAACAACGTTTGATTGTCCCGCTACATCGATCAATCCTTCTATCATCATGCATGTCCGATTAAAATATTATTCGCTCCATCTCAAATTAAATACTCCATCCGTCCTAGAATAAATGTCATAAATTGACGGATACGAAATTTTATTTGTGTGTTGAATTTTTATAGAATTTGATAAAGAATGAATATTTTTTTAATGATAGTGGGATTTACTGTAACAGTTATGATTATATCCTCTCATAAAAAATATCATTTTTTGTAGAAAAATGTTTTAATGTTGTATTTATTTTGGGATGAAGGGAGTACAACAATTGACACGTCACGAGATTTTATGTGAATGTTGAATTTGTGTGGATTTTGATAAAGAAAGAATATTTTTTAATAATAGTATAATTTATTATAACAATTAAAAAAGGAATTAGTGGAATGTATTGGAATGATTTGATATTTTTAATATTAAAATATTTTTTTAAAATAAAAACGTTATATTTATTTGGGGATAAGTAAATCAATATTGACGAGTAACACACGACATCTACGCAAGACCTCACAACAGGAAGCCAAACTACTGGTACTGAGAACAAGTGAGACCGGCCCTTGGCCTGACATCAGACCGAGCTTCGAGGTATGGTCCACAGGTCCAGGGCTGGCACTAGGAAGCACTCCAACAAAAGAACACCATTGTCCCAGGACCAGAAGCATGGCATAGAACACCGGCTTCGACAATTAAGTCAGTATAGACTCCTAGAGCCGTAATAGATGAGGGAATTGATTCGTAGTCATTCCTTTGTTGCTGTGCTAACAATAGGCAATGATCCCCAGTAGATCTAATCTTTCTTCAGGCATCTTGCTTTCCTAAATGATTATATCAAGGAGAACTGCCTGGATTACGAAACATGTTGACTTTCTGATGTAAGGCAGTATCAAAAATATGCAGGACGAGTTTCACAGCATACACAAAACTTACAGCTTTATGAGCTCTAAGAGCATCATCTCCGGCAAAGGCTCCAAGAAATCCTGCATTATTACCTGCAAGAACAGCCAGGCACCTTCATCCAACATATATTATAAAGCATTTCCGAAAGCGATCAAAAAAAAAAAAAAAAAAAAAAAAGATATTAAAGCCAGTCGCCGAAGAAACATCAAATAACATAGTTATATATGATACAGCCTTCCTAGTTCCAAATTTCATTGACATCAACTCAAACACCAATCGCAATTGCTACATTGCAACAAGGTAAGGCATTGCATATCGACCGTACTCATGTAAAACATGGGATAACAAGAATCAGGACCTGTTTGAGAAAGAAAGGGTAATAAAAAAAGGAGCCAAAAAAGTAAAAATGCCCTAGTTTCGTTGGGCTAAAAAAATGCAATACTTGCAGAATCAAACGATCAAACCAACATCAACATTGACTACAGTTTCAAAGCCAATGCCATGCCAAAATATCAAGCTTGCCAAACATCGATTTGACAAAATCTGCAAGGGCTGCTATACTGGAGGAGTCGGCCACATCGAGCTGATGAAAGACCAAGTGGCCTGCTAGTCCAGAGCTCTGGTTCAGGCTCTCAACGGCTTGCAAGCCCCTGTTGGAATCCCCAACCGTCAAAATGACTGTGACGCCATGGGAGGCAAGCTGCCTGCATATCTCGAAGCCTATCCCCTTGTTCGCACCGGTCACCACCGCAGATCTACAGCATAACCAGAAGTAACAGCAAACATTAGGAGCAGTAACTTCTCTAACCACAAACCCAGTCTTATTCCAATGTTTTCTTGTATTGGCCCTTCATGCAAAAACTGTAATAATTTCTCTGTTAAATATGAGTGGACGAAAATAAAAATTGAAAGTGGCTGTACATAGAAAATGGCTGAAATCTGAGGATTACAAGAGGGAGATGGGATAAGGAGTACCTCTTGGAGTAGAGAAATTTTTAATATTGAGACATGATTTAGCTCCAAATTACTCTAGCACTGCATGGATATTCCGATGAAGAAGCGCAGAAGCCTATATTGAATCAATCATAAATTTGTGTCCCGTACAACACCAATCAAACAGGGAAACGATAAGACGGGTCGGTAAAATTGGACAATCTAGAGGACACAATTTGTCACCCAATGGGCAAAAACTCATCTGCTAATGGATATTTGGTCCGTGAACATCATTCCAAGCATTTAATTAAACAAGCACAAACTGGTATGACATTTCTATCTAGCACCATTTAGCATAAGTTCCGTGCAACTATACTAGAAAACCCTTTTACATGCCTTGGAGAGCGACCACAGCAAATAACAAGTTCCTTCTCAGCCGAGAACTTCATTTCTGAAATATGGTAACAAACATCAGCACTTGCAATGCACCCAGAGTTCAGAAGTGAAAAAGGAAAGTACATGATACTGAGCCTTGCCCGGAAAGAATAAACCGTACCTGAGTCGATAGGGAGAGGCTTCAATGATCTGAAACCTGCTGATGTTCCCACTTTCACTGCCAAAAGAAAGGAAATGTTCACAACACATGTTCTAGGGTTGAAGTTTACATCGAACAAAACCAAGTTACCAATTCCAAAGACTTGAAAATAGCACCGTTACGTACCTTCTAAGGAGAGCAAATAAAGAGAAGTTACCGGACGAAACCGCTTATAAATGAAAGTAATTGTAACGAAGGAAATCTTGTAAGATATTACCATACCTTTGGATCTCAAGAAAGATAGTCCATGTTTGCCTGAATTCCTATCGGAATAAAATCACACTCAAGTCCTAAGTTTCCTGAAGAAGATTTCTTCTACCCTCCTTTCTGAGAATATCTAGGCTAGCTGTTTATAATTCAGCATACCACAGGCAGTAGATGTGAAATACAGAACCTATAAATCACGCCATGTACTCATCAAACTTAAACAACATGAATAATGATACTTTTTCAATCCGTGCATCAACTTGTAGAGAATTGAGGATGCGTTAACAGTGTTTATGATATTTTTTCAATCATAAACTAACAGTAACTTACTGTTTTTATTATACAGATGCTCATTACTAGATCGAAATCCAGTTGGAAAACAGCAATAGGTATCGACACACGACGATGCGCTAACAGTATAGTAGAGAATTGACGAGGAGTACCTCTGGGTGTCCAAGAATGGAGAAAACTCAGCCATGATTCTTCAGTTGAGTACTGTAGCAACTCAGACTGCACTGGTCTTCAGTTCTCCGTATTTAAAGGGCTTTTTATGAGTTGTTTTCGTGACCATGCAATCGCCCATGTCATTATTTTCAAGCTTATTCTGGAACCTGACCAGTGAAAAAAAGATAAGAAATGCTACGAATTTTTAGACCTTGGACATATTCTGAGGATTGTTGGGATTATGTGGTACGGGATTCTCCACATGTAAATGTATCTGGACACAGGGCTGAAGCGTTATCCATGATCATGAAAAGAATTTGTCGAGATTCAAACATTGCGAAGTTAAAAGCCCACGATATGCTAGAACTTAACAACAGGTGTCTCAGTTAAATGTTTTGACTATGAAGCAAGTCGAAAATCAAAGGTTGGTTTAACAATGGAAAGTTAAGAAGTCATACAAACGACAACCCAGATAATTAAGACAACTGGGAAAGGTTGTCAAGCGTAATTACATTGAATTAACTTGTCAGCGTTGCCTACACCATACAGACGGGCAACAAGCTCCGCCACCAATACCCAGCTAGAACGAACCAAACTGATGCACAAAGCCTTTCTGGTTTCACATCGCCTCGTTCACACCTCTTCAAAGGCTTGCCCAGCAGCCTAGGGTTTAGCATGTCTCTTCCGCGCAAGTAAGCGGCGGGTGAGCTGAGCACCTGGTGAATTGTGATGTTTGATACAGCAGAAACAACTTGTACCACATTTCTATGTGCCACCTTTTTGGCATAAGTTACCTACTACACCAGTCACTTATCGTTCCTTGAGAGCGCGCCGGTAGCAAATAACAAATTCCTTCTCGAGAACTGCATTTGAGCGCAACAAATATCACGCCACATGATTAATAGAAAATCAAGAAACGAAAGGGACTGAAAATAAGGCTTACCCTGAGAGAATAAACCGGAGTTGACTTGGTATGGAGAGCCTTCAGTGACCTGAGCCTGTTGGTGGTGT
>JAOVYX010001347.1:0-12730 GCA_035668315.1 Drosera spatulata | reverse complement strand
CGAAAATGACCTAAACCTAATTTTGACACTTATTTTTCTTTATGTCAATTTCTACTCTACCTAAATTAAATTATTTACCCACTAATTATTCATCAAATATCCACTAATTATCCACTAAATACCCATTAATTATCCACTAAAACTATTTTAATTGATTTAGTTTTTCCTATAAATACAAACTCTCTTCTCCTTGAAAAACTTCTTGCAGAGGAGAAGAGGAGAAGTTAGGCTTATAAAACGACGAGGATCTTTCATCATTAATATGAGAAGGTAATCATCTTTTTTAAAAATTTTGTGAAAAATCATAGGTTCTGTGATAAATTTTAATTTTAATATATATTCAATTTTCACATGTCTAGTTTTTTATAAAATTGATAGATCATGATTTAGAGTTGTGAATCTCAAAATATAAATCCAAACGTGTGGATATATTACTCCGTAAAAACTGGTTACAAGGATCACTTTGTGACTTGATCTGGAATTACACAGAAAGAGTTAGAAAATGAGCCTTATATTATTAGAAAGGTCTTGAAGTCTAGTTTTTAGAACAGTTTAAAAATCTATATTTGGAGTTTTATTAAGCAGTTATGAGCTGATTAGTGAAAAAAATCAAACTGTCTAATCTAGCAGAAAATATAAAATTGAATGAATAAACTGCTGTTATTGGTAAGGTTTCGTGGTAGAAAATTTAATTCAATGGAAAGATTATGAAATCTAGTTTATATAGATTTTTACGAAATGATTTTTGAAGCTGTTAAGAGAAGTTATAGAATTAAACGTGTCGAAGGGTCATGTTGAACAACTGTCGAAAATGAACCGTTTTGATCTCGAAACAACTCCAAATGTTCCCAAACACTTATAATGATGATAAATACATAAAATCATCATCATGGACTATCACAATAAGTATCAAAGACTTTTCTAAAAAGTTGGCATCGCCACATAACATTACTATGATGGCTTTTCAAGAAGTACGAATAAATTTTCTTAATTTTATAACGTGAACAATCATTGACAAGGGTGTGTCTTAATACGCATATCCTATTATATTATAGGAGTTGGAGACACTGCTTGTTGTCACTTAAGGACGAGGCTGAACGTGTGCATGTCAAGAATTGTGATAAAAGGTAACGTTTAGATTTATTGTGTGTGGCGATGCGTCACTTAAGTTATCATTTTTCTTTTCTTTTATTATCTTATTCTCTCGTGTAACCCTTTGTAAGGAGACCGACACGTTATTGAGCTCCTATAACTCACGGTTATTATTTTTCTGTGTCTTTTTTCTTCTCTTTGTTACAGGAACAAGACTTGAAGGAGAAGTGTGATCTAAGATTTGATGCTAAATGTAGCTTATATGTGAAAGATATTCTGATCTTATTAAGAGATGTAATTCCGCTGCAAAGGTGATATTTTGAGTTAAGATTAAGTGCAATAAAAGTTTTTAGACTAATGATGTATAAGTGAACTTAACTTAATTCTTATGACTAGGTCAAGAAGTATAGTTTTTGCCTACCTGAGGCGTTGGACCCAACGACAGTGACGTCATATGTATGATTAATAAATAATGAAAAGTCGAGGCATTACACCTCATGGAGAGGGATGAGAGGGTTCTTCACGGTAGTGGTTACAGTTCGGATACAGAAAGAATAAGAATATATTATGGTGACGTACTATGACGACGTACTATAGTGATGTATTGATTTTGATAGGCCGATTAGTTCTACAACATACTGTTTCCCATTGACAACGGCAATGTTGACGAGTTCTGCTTAGTGAGGACGAAGTTGCAATACGTGAGCAAGTCCGATGGGGTTTACATCGACGGGTTCTTATGCTTATGATAATACGTGGTTGCAGTGCGTGAATAAGTCCGATGGGGTTTACATCGACGGGTTCTTATGTTTATGGTTACAATACGTGAGCGACTCCGACGAGATCTACGTCGACGAGGAGTTCTTGTGCTTATGATTGCTGTGCATGGTTGTAATACATGAGTAAGGCCCGACGATGGTTATCGGTTAAGACGTACGTTTTGGATTTGAAAATGAATTTTTTTTAGGAAAATCAATATCTTGTGTAAATGATGATAGTTTTGTTAAGAGAGTGAATGCGATATAATATTGGGTTATTTATGAATTTGAATTTTGAAACCTAAATTTTATATTTATGAAAAATGATCTTATAATTGATCATTGGATACTTTTTAAGAATAAAATTATAATAAGATATTTTTATTTAATTAAAATTATATAAAGATATTTATCAAAATTCTCCCTTTTCTTTGAGCCAGCGACTTCACGCATATTCTATGGATGAACCTTAAAAAAAAAAGTCTTAGTAACAGATTTAACTTTATTGGGTTGGGTTTTGTTTCTTTAGATTGGTGCTGACAAAGATCCTAAAGATATTTAGTGAATGTATGTGATAGATTTGTGTAATTTGTTCATCACTAAGGTAATCTTATGTTTTTTCAGTTCCAAAAGAAATAAAATACTTATAAAACTAGGATGTCTTAAATAAATTATAATATTATTTTATTTGAAATTTTTGTTTATAAAAATATCAAAATATTTGTATTATTTATTCCCTCTGTCTCAAAAATTTTATATCGTTTTGCTATTTTGGATTGTTCTAAAAATTTTGTATCATTTTTTTATATAAAAAATTTTATGTGGTTAGAAATTAAAGAAGATAGAGAGAAAAATTTTGTGTGATTTAGAATTGAAATTTGGAGAAGAAAGAGCTAGATTTAAATTTATATGTTAAAAATAAATATTATAAAATATCTAAGGAAGTATTTTATATCACATCAATCAATCCCATTATTTTTTTATTTTTTTTTTCACTTTTTCCACTCACACAAACTAAAAAAAATTAATCTTTATATAAAAAATAATACATATATAAATTATCATTTCACATTAATCAACTGTTATTTTTATTTTTTTTGACCGAAGGAATATTAATAATTTGTATGTATATTTTGCATATGTGCAAGGCCAGATAAATCGGATTGGAGTTGTCTGCTGCTTTACATGTGTGCTGTTGCTGCTCTTGATGTTATGAGCTATTGGATCAAACAGGGAAAAAAAATATTTATAAAAGTGATCCTATCTAAGGATGAAAAACCACAACTACACTGTGCTGTTGCTTATGCAACAGACGATCCCAATTCAGACAAGTCAACAAACAAGACCTCTAGCTTGTCTCCCGCCGCAACTCGTGACTGGCTAGTATCCAACAAGTCTTGCAAGTTGCATGTGTCTATATGAATTGACCTTATAAAAACAATTTGGACCAACCATTATAAGATTTTTGTTCATGGTTAATGATAAATGATATAGGTTAATTAGGAAGGATTATACAATCAATATTATTTAATTATTTATTTATGAAATGGGTGGTCAAAATTCAAAAAATCTTCAAATCTTTCGGGGTTCTTTTTATCGGAATCCGGGATTCTTTTTCCTAAAAGGTATTGTTTTTATGCTTCCAGGAAAAAGAACCCCGGAAGGTTTTGATGCATCCGGGATTCTTTTTTTCGGAAGGCTTTTTTTTTTATACATCCTGGAAAAAGAATCCTTGAAGGCATTTTTTTAATATATCTGGGATAATTTGTCCCGGTATCCGGGATTTTTTTTATCGGATAAGGATGAATTTGAATTTAATCCACCTGTTTATTTTTAAAATGGACGACTAACCTTCGTTGGATGGTTAAAATTACATATCCAACATATGTCATTTATTAGCTCTATTTTCTGATCCTATGTTACCTGCTTCATATATATGGGCACCAATACGATACTATTCCTATCACTTAAAATCCGGTTTCGATAAGGGACATGAAAATTAACTTTGTCACGATGATTACAGCATACATATAGGACTCGGAAGGTCAGTCTATGAATAAGTGGAACTTTTTTTTTATTTTTTTTGATAGTAGTATAAGTCAATCTTTTGTTAGTTCTGGTTACGAACTATCAATAGAACAAGACATTATTAACATGAGAATTCAATTTTAGGTATTTTATTTATCATATTGTAAGAGCAAATCCAATCCTAAATTATATGTGATTACATTTCATGTAAACATCTTGTAATTGTCATTGAAGTCTGGTTTGTGGTTAAATTCTGGAGCAATGCCCGAATTCATCCCGGCAAGGTGAAACTGCCTAAAAAGTGCTTACTTTGGGACAGGAAGTTCTTCGGGGCAATGAAGCTGGCTAACTGTAGCACGCAACCCATGCTTCATCCGGACAACGAGAGCCTGATTCGGCCTCGGATCCTGGCCTTCCAAGATATGTACATTGTAGTTATGGAGAATCGTGGCGGCAATGATTTTCATCTCCGTGAATGCGAGATCTTTCCCTAAGCAAATCCTGGGACCGGAATTGAACACCGAGAACTTATGACATGGCTCGTGCTTGATCTCGCCCTTCTCTGTGATCCACCTCTTGGGCTTGCATTCCAAGCTATCTTCACCCCATATGGCTCTCAGTTTCCCCATCACAGAAATGTTCAGCACGATGAGTGTCTTGGGATCGACAGGATGTCCAGTTGGAAGAACATCCGGCTCTAGGGCACTCCTTGCTATGCTGGGAACAGGTGGATGCAGCCTCGATGTTTCTAGCAACGCAGCATGCAAATAAACTAACTTGTTCATTGTATCTTTCGAGCTAAAGACGTGGCTTCTGCTCCTTACTTCATCTTGCAGAACTGCCTTCATTTCCTGCCTGATCGTGGTTTCTACTAATGGATTCTTGGATAGCACCCAAAAGAACCACGTGAGAGCTGCGCTCGTAGTGGTTTTTCCGGCTAGGAAGAAAGAAAGGGCTTCATCTTTAATAAGTTTGTCGCTGAGGTTCAACTCGTTACAATATGCAGCTGCAAAATAACATCTTTGATGCTGTCCCTGGTTCGCTTGCTTTCGTATGTGTGGGATTTGTGTGGCTGAAACGTTGTCCAGAACCTCTCGGGCTTTCTTCAATTTCCATTCTTTCCCGATTCCTAACATCCTCTGCAGCTTCCAAACTGCCTTGGGTACCATGCCATGCTAAAACCTCTGTCACGACATCCATAGCTGTTGATGCTGAAGCATCAGGCCAAGCAAGGGACAGAGTTCGAGGATCGAATCCAAAACCAATACTACATGTAATGTCGAAAATCAACCTGTGAATCAATTCTTGCAAGTCGAAGATGGCTGCCCGTTTTGTTCCACTGTCTGGTGGTGCATCAGCATGGTCAAGAAACGGGATCAGATCTTTCTCCATTTTATCTTGTATGGAAGTAATTGAGAACCCTGTAAAACCCTTGTGGGTAAAGCCAGAGCCAAGAACTCTTCTATGGTGGCTCCGTTCATCTCCTTCAAGAACTAAGAATCCTTCTCCGAGAACATCGAAGACATCGGTCTGTCCTCTCACGAAGTTTGTCGCCTCCTTGCTCAAAGTATATTTAACATTAGACGGATCAGCTGTCGCCAGCACATGTCTCCAGGGCAGTTTCAGGAAGAAAGTGTCAACCTGACACGGCCTGATCACGCCGTGGGTCGAGGCTGGTGCAGAAGGGAACACAGCCGTGCTGGTTACGAAGCGGATTCCAGTTTTGGATGCGCACGGCCGTGGGGGGTTGGCACGGGTCGTACCTCGGGGATTTCTAACGAGATCTGTTTTATTATAAACATATTTTTTATGAATCTATAAATACATCCATATTATTATACGTTCAAGATAAGTTTTATTATTTGAATTATAATCTAATACGATCTGAGACGCTCTATAATCCGATCTTTTTATAATGCTTTGCCATCACGATTTGTGATGACGCGATTTGTTTTAACCCGATATTAGGATTTCCTCATGTTTAAATTTGTGTGTTCTTGTTTTTTATTATCTCGATCTCACATTGTCAAATCTTTCAACTTATCGTAGTATAAAGAAGATTCAAAGGCAAGATAATTCCATACAAAACAGCTAACCGTTCAATAGCCAAACCTAACAGTTGATAACGACGATATTTGGATGCAACATGATATCATACAAAAAAAAACCGATTTAGTTCTAGCACTGAATGGTACATATTGGATAGGGACGAGGATTCACAGACGAGATAATATCATACAGAACAACCAATTCTGTTTGAGCACCAAACCCATGGAAATGGCAGCAGAGAATCAAGAAACAAGGGCCGCAACACATCGTTCACTACTAGTAAAAACAGTGAACTTAGTTTCTGGAAATGAAACTTCTAACCAATGCAGCTTATTTTTTGAAGCTCACTCCCACTTCTTCTGTTTTAAAGGCCCTCTGGGTAACTTACTCAACACCTTAGCATTGACGACAGTGTAGTGCTTCTTCAACTTGATACCAGCTTTCTCAGCGAATGCATCAACGTGATCCTCGTACTTCTCATAGAGCATAGGGATGGTGTGTAGCAAAACGAATACTGGTGCAACGAACAGATTTATTATGTCATATGCAAGATATGATACCTTTCTGCAGTAATGGAAAAAATCATGGTAAAGAAGTCTCTTACTTATGTAGAACAGTGTGAGGAAGTTGAACCAGCTGCCAACAATGGAAACAACCCAAAGTCCAGCAATAACATGTTAAAAGGGACAAAGAATTCATCAACTGGAACAGCACACCTCTTCAACCTGACAACCTAATTCTGCAAAATATGAACCCCAAGGGATCTTGCAATCCTTATATGCCGAATACAATACAGGCTGATTTGACAAATCATATGGAAGGAACAATAACGGTATTCAGGTCACTGAGACCATCTCCTCATTTGGAATTGAGTTTGACATTAAGATTTCAAAGACAAAGACTGCTGACTGGAAATAACTCACAAGGAACTTTTTGAGATCTTTCCCGGATGCAACTTGTCGCAACCAAACAATTGTTTCGTTGAGTTCTAGTACAAGTCCAGCGCCAAGTACTTCTAGAGCTTTTTCAGGAATCTGGATTTCTGGAATATGCGGAGGAGCCCTGATAAACCAAAAGTTCAGTAACACGCAATCTTCTTTCAAGAAAAAACGGAAACGAAAGAGGGAGAGAGGGTATACAACTGAGATAGTGTGTTCATACTTGTTAATGAACGTGGTGGCATTGGACCAGAGGAACAAGATTGCAAGAGAAAATATCAGGATATGGCAAACTAGATTGAGCAAGTAGTATTCAAGTAACTCGAACAGAATCCAGATAGCAGTAGCTACACCAAGTGCACCACCGGATATCTTCTTATCCCTCCAAAGCAGGACATCCGCCGCTGTTGAAAGAAAACATTGAAACAACAACCGAGAAAATTACACCTCTATTCGGGAGTTGAGTTATCAGTGGATTTGTAAACTGAAACACAGAGAAAGAGCTTGCGACACAAGAAATTCATCATGCAAACTTGTTTTTTAGTTCATGTCTTCAATCTCAGCTTAAAAAATCATGCCGAAAAGAGACTTATCCCTAAGCTTCTACACAAGCACCCTACCCCTTCTACCGAAATTTCAGCCAAAACAGGGGAGAAAAGATGTACGACGTAAGTCATAATCTAAGGAGGAAAGAAAAACAATGCATAATCATGTCAAAATATTCGACACGCTTCACACAATAGACATGATAGTTTCCTCCAAAGGCACCTCAATATGAGACTAGGTAAAGAAAAAACATAATGCGGGTGCAATCTTCCAACATAAAAAGAAAAGGGTTTCCAAACTATTCCAGCCAAATCACTAATTATACAGAAGGGGAAGAGACGAAGGAGAATTAAGGCCAAACATTTTACAACCAGTGTGTCTGTTTCCCACTATCGAACTAAATTGCTCAATGCACCTATGATCCAAACTTCATCATATTCACATCACATACCAGAAAAACTCTTCCTACAAAACAAGGATACGTACGAATAGAATGAACAACAATACACAGCAGCTGCCTATACTTTATTTCGTCAACTAACCACATACATTCATCACAATCACATAGCTTTAAATCACCATCGGCCGGTGCATCACAACAATAAGGACCACATAAACCCCAAAACAGCAATCCAAATCTAATAAAACCCCAGCACAATCAACACAAAACCAGACACACACATGAAAAACCACAACAAAATCTACAAAAATCCATCCATCAATCTCCGAATTAAATCCCCTTACGTGTACCACCGCCGAGGACGACATGAACAGGCTGCTCTCTCCCAAACATCCTATAAACCCTCGGCTTCTCATTCGCAGGATGAGGAGGAACATCTGCGACGACAAATGGAGGCGTCGCGGGCTTGCCATCCGCGTCGTGGTGGTGGAGCTGATCGGCGGCGGCGTCGACGGCAGGGGCGGGATCTGACATCGTGGGTGAGTGGAGAGTGGGAAGAGAGTAGAGGCGGATGAGAGGACACGATGGTGCATATCAGGAAAACAGGGAAACGGAAAGAGACAATTAAGTGGGGTGGTGTGGAAGAAAATGGGTGGATCCGAGGGTTTGGGAGATGTGCCTCCTATGGGATTTTTTTTATGGTAATAAAGCCGAATAATCGTGATATTGTTATGAAAATTAATTAAGAAAGATTAATTCGATTTCAGAAAATCATTTGGCATTAAACACATTAAGAATGATTAGATATTATCTAAAGTATTGCGTGTGTGTTACACGTATAATCAACTTATCTAGATATCCATAATAATAATACTTGCAAGAGATGCTGAAAATATTCATTTATGTATTTTATTTTTTTGCACGTATCCTTCCTCATTTGTCGGATCACAAAAATTACAGTATCAAATTAAAGCAAAGACCAATATAAACTCAACAGAGGATTGAAATAACTTTTAAATGATTGTTCAAAAGAAAATATCGATAACATTTCTTTAGTGTTAATAACCTTAATCGCAACCCATGTACATATTTCAAAAAGAAGAAAAGCTGCTTTTTTTTTACGTTTTTTTTAAAATAATTTAATTATTTTATTAATTTTGATATTTATCAAATCGGATATAAATGATGGAAAGCACTTCTTTTGCAAGAAGGTAAGCGTTCCGCAAAGAAATTTCCAAGCATGTCTCCAATCATATTGAGAAGCCGAACATCATCATTTCTTGCAAAGTGTGAAAATAATCACACAACTGATCGACATAGCTCAGCAATCATCAACTCGTCTCAATCGATCAAGAAAATCGCACAAATTTTGATGAAATCAATAAACTAACCTTGCGAAAGGCGGTATGATCGGACTTATTTCACGGACAGACAAGAATCACAATCAATGATGCCGCGTCGTTGCTGTCAAGCTGCTGCAACGGTTCTTCGATTGTGCAGGATTGAGGAGACTCCATGGTCTTTGTATCTTCGAAGAGCATGATGATGAGAAAATTTCTCGAAAGGCAGATGTTGATATTCCCTTCGCCATAACATGACAATAATCTTCTCAATGGGACAATTATTTGTTGGTGAAAGCATATTGCAGTGAGAATATGCTGCATAGTCGTTTGGGGCAAATCAACAAATAAAGCCCAACACAATTTGGGCCAGATGAAGGCATTTGGACTTATCTATCTTTTAAGTTTTGGGCTACACCCTTTTAAGCTTCACATAACCATATGGATCTTCACGCATTGCTTTGGTTCATTTCTTTCTTCTTCGCGTGTTTTTTCAGGTTCATGGTAGAAAAGTAAACAGGACAATCGTTATGTGAAACATCTAAAATAACTCCAGAATTGTCACTTCGATACCAGAGAATAATGTTCGGAGCATTATAAAGAAACCCCCATACCATATTGTACTCGCTATCGAAATCAAAAGTTTATGTGTTTTTGCATAAACATTATATATAGGAATTTGCTGAGATTCTTTCACATTGTTTTCCTTGTTGTCTATTTTCTAAGGTAACAAAGCTTAGTTGAACTTTAACAGAAAGGGAATGGTGTTTGGGCCTTGTCTTCGAAATTGAAAAAGCCTGGATAAAGTGCTTTTACAGGAGGGAATGGTGACAAAATGGCTTTTACCAACTTAGGATTCCCACTCTTTTCTTCTACTCCATGGTTAGTCAGAGTGAAAAATGTCTTCATTTTCATTGTCAATTTTAAAAAGACAAAACAAAAGAGAGAGGGGGAGAAGAAAGTGAATTTAGAAAAGCAATAGATTATCACATGCCTCTCATGTGCATGGAACTAGATTCTCAATTGAATGGACTAAAAAGAATCTAATAGGGTCTCTCTCTACAAAAAGAAATGCACATCAAAATGTCTTCGCTTGATCGATGACAATAAAATTTTAGGTGTATATTCGAAAGATAACAGTTATTATCCAGACAAGATATGCGAAATCAACCTGCATATAATCTAGATGGTTTTTATCATCTCATTTAGCTCATTATACTTATGAGTTATTCCCTTCGTCATATTCAAATTACAAAACCTTTTTTATTCTCATTCAAACTGTAATATTTTCTTATGTATTAATTTTTTTTCATATTAAAATATCAAACTAACCTTATCATATCACATCAATCATCCCATCATCATTTTTTTTTCCTCATTTTTTTCTCTTTCATACATTCACAAAAACAAGATAATTTTTTTTCTTAAACTCAACACACATATAAATAATGATATCAAGATAACCCGTTATAATTTCTATGAAACACAGGGAGTAAAAAGAATTGAGATAACCAATATTGGGGATAGAAAATATCAAAAGAAAGAACAGGAACTATAGCCCGCGCAATGTTAAATTTTAAAGGTCAAAGCTTTTGCTTTGCTGGTGAACACTTCGCTTTGCAGGTCTCTTTATCCTATTCAGACTCATCTATGTATCAAAATCCCCTCTTTTTTGGAGCTTGCATTAGAAAATGCAGATTCTAAAGCATGGAATTCAGAGACCAAACAAGCAAAAGACACAAAATGGTGCGAACTGTTACAAAAAAGTGAATGCGCTAAGGTCTTCATAATTGGGCCTGGACTCTACTGTGAATAAGGAAAGAGATGGACCATAGAACACAACAAAAGTTTCCTACGCTGAAAAAAGGATGAACTGAAGCATGTGGCTCAGTGCAATTTTCACAGGATGACAAGTCAATCCCAAATTCCTCAGCATTTTGTTTGCTACTTTCCGATGAAAAGAAAAATGAAACAAAAGATGTATGTGACCTTAAATGCTAAGTTTTGGCATCAAAATCTAGCTATAAAAGAAAAGGAAGTTCATATTAAAAAAGTTAAACCTAATATTTCCAACGTGCCTAAACTCATTTTGACTTTAGCAATTGACGTTAAACCCTAATAAAAATGGGCGCTTTAAACTTTAATTTTTTTTTATTATGACTACATCAAACATTTATTCGCATTAGAAGTCAAATGATGTCCTCCATAATAGCATAAGTAAATTACCATTAAGTGTGATTGAAATGGATTAAATATAATTTATGAGTCATTTTTTTAACATACTCCCTCCGTTTCAAATTATAAGTAATTTTTTGAATATCATATTATTCGAGGCGAAATTTGACTCGTGTAGCGGAACAACCAAATGTCATTTTTTGAAAAAATATTGTGAAACACTAATGATAATTTAAATTATATATTTCAATCTGATGCCAGTGATATAATTTTGCAGCGTCATTAAGATGGCAAATAAAATTTCTCAAAATATATATTAAATAATATAATAATTGATAATATTATTTATAATATAAGACAAGAAGAATATGATATTTCAAAATATGTTGTGTATTCAACAATTATGATAATCTAAGTTGGACTGGTATCAACCATAACTGGTGGGTGACACACTCGCATTTAACTTGAGAGGTTAAATGTTCCAAGACTGTAAACTTTTGCAGTGGGGTGAAACTACTGCTCCATTGTCCGAATAAAATTATAATTTTTTAAAATTATAGTATCTTAATTAAATTATAAATTTATTTATTTGAAAATTTTTTGAAAAAAATTAAAATATTCTCATTATTTATTCTTTTCGTCTCATAAAAGATACAATATATATATATATATATATATATTATTTTATACGTATGAATATAAGTTTCGTTTTTATATAAAATCACGTCTGATCGTCCTGTAACATGTATTAGATTGAAGTACATAACTTACACAATCATTAACGTTTTACGATAAATTTACAAAAAATATGTTTGAATTTTGTTGTATGCGTGCCAAATCAATCCCTTGTATCCTTTCCGGGACGGAGGGAGTATTTTATATCACATCAATTCACCCACTATTTTTTTAATTTTTTTTCTCACTCCTCCCACTCATAAAAATCAAATGATAATTTAAAATCAATATATATAGTATAAATTATTGTGTTCGATCAAATAGTGATATTTCCTCCGTCCCAACAAAAATAAAAAAAATAATAAATAAATGAGATATATTGATCTGATATAAAATAAATAATGAATGTGTTTTTAGTATTTAAAAAAACATTCAAATAAAAAAAGATTATAATCTAATTAAAACCACTTAATATAATAAATATTATAATTTTATTAAAATAAAGAATATTTATTATTATTATTATTATTATAAAAAGAGTACATCAAAAGAGAAAGACGCAGAAAAACATCCGTCATCCCACCACGGACAAAAGAGTAAAAGCCCAGGCACCCTCTCCTCCTCGGCTTCTCTCTCATCTCCCCTGGCACCCACCACCACGCACACACATACATACGACGTCGTCTCCCTCACCCCGCAACCCCGCCCCCCCCCCCCCCCCCCCCTCCC
>JAOVYX010001346.1:0-12731 GCA_035668315.1 Drosera spatulata | reverse complement strand
CCCATGCTTCGACCACCTTACATCCAACTTTAACTCAATCAAAGCATGATGAAACCGCTTCAAGAATATCTCATGATTCAGATCCGACTCTTTGACTCTCTAGCAGCTCGGCGAAGCCCATTGACTAACGGACCCGATAAGGGGCTTGACGTCGTCCTTGGCTCCGGCGTGGACAATGTCAATGTAGATGATGGAATAGGAGGACGGGGTGTTGAGACGTGCGATCAGGGTCTGCTCCCACTGCGGGAAGGCATCGTCTTCCTTGTCGTCCTGACCTGTCAGTTTGGAAAATATGTGACGGAGGAAATGAGGGTTTATGGGGTTTCGATTGTGGTGATTGTTTGGGGATTGATGAGGAGCGGAAAACTGACGATGACACATTTGAAGTTAGATGAGAGCATGTTTAAACACACTGTTTATTGTTGATGGCAATGGGTTTGGCGCACTGTTTCAATCCCTTTGTGCATTATTTTGTGCTTTCCGACGATGGTTGCAACGTGTTCGGCACATTATTTCAATCTCTCTCTACACTGTTTATTTTTTTTCGGACGATGGTAGCAATGTGTTTGTTGTACTATTTTGATCCCTTCGTGCACCTTTTTAGTGTTTTTGACGATGATGACAGTGTGTTGGGCGTACTATTTCAGTCTCTTTGTGAACTGTTTTATTTTTTCAGACAATGATGGCAATGTGTTTGACACGGATGGATTTTGATGACTATGGTCTATAAGTTGGAGGAGAAGAATTTAGGAGATGATTTGACAATTAAATTTTCTTTTAGGAATTGATTTTTTGTAATTGATTGATATTGGATTTTAAGTTTGTGATTTTGATTGATAATTAAAAAAAAAGGTTACAAACTTTTAAATGACACCAACCCGTAAATCTCCTTTTGTAAATAGCCACAAATGCACCAACCTTTTTATTATTATGGTAGATGATAAAGTGAAGGGGAAATTTGATCCTTTCAAGACTAGTTGTGAAATCAGTGTAATTTAGTCAACAAATTTTTTGTGAGAGATAAGAATTGGATATAATGGAAGAATTCCTTGATAGTATCGATTCCCTTTATTTATCGTTCAAGGGTTTTGTGTTCTTTGATGTTACCTTTGTGAAGTTGTTTTAAGGCATTAGACAGACTAGTTATGTTCTCGTGAAAAAACTGGTTTTGATAAATATATCATTTAAAAACATAATCTCCTCAATACAAGATGTTAAGAGGACAAAATAATGATTAGTAAGTTGAAACAAATGTACAAGGTTTGAAAAGATTGATCATTATTGTAGTTTCTCCAACAATTGTATTCTTTTCATATCCGTATCTTATCAAAATTTTCTTTTCTCATGATAAAATTTTCTGTTTGTTTTAGAACGTTCCACATCTTCTATTAGACTGGACCTTAATATGTCCTTATCAACTATTTAGGCAAAATCTCCCATTTTTTGGGTGGGACTAACTCACCTAAGGAGACAAATTAGTACATGGTCACTTTCATTCGACAAAGATTGCGTAGAAAATAATGAGAGTCGGTGTCGTTGATACATTAAATTTATTGCTGTAGACATCTACACTTAAAATAATACAGTATCCCATCCTAAAATATAACGAACAGTTTGATCCCATATGAATTTATAAATATGTTGAATTTTTATAGGATTTGATAAAGATAGAGTATTTTTTTTAGTGATAATAAGATGTAAGTGAGATTTAGGAGAGAAAATAAAAAAAAAAAAAAGATGATGAATGTATTCTAACAGATGATGATTTATTTTATTATTTTTTATGTAAATAAAAAAGATGTTAGTTATATTATGATACGAAAAGAACACTAGATAAAATGCTTAGGACAGTATGATTATGTTAGAATATATAGGTACGGTAGCAATAACAACAATCGTCGGGATGATATTTGGGTCCGACCGATAGCTCTAATCTAGCAATGACATTATGATTGTGATATAATACCAAGATTTTCGGCGATATCATCATTGACTGTGTTGCTAGTCAGGCGGCATGATTTATTTTTAAGTGAATTAGTTTAGTTTTCTACAGGTTTCTTTTATATGTATATTTTTATTATTTATGATTGTTTATTTTTTTTATTTTTTAAACATTGTTATGTTATTGTAGAAACATAACTTTGTAACTGGTGAAAATTTGTACTAAACACTTAGAATGCATATTATAAATGTAACTAATTAAAACTGTAAACCAAATTATATGGCGAAAATAGCGTATGACGAAAATAAATACAAATATCCAAATCCGTAAATATGAAATTGTGATATCCTAGGAGTTCTGAAAATAATGTAATACTTATTGACATGTTTTTATATCATCAAGTGTGGTTTTTTTTATTCCTTCCTTGAGATTGTTTTTTCTGTGTTTGTCCATTTTCAACTTCACTAGTAAGTTTGGTCGTACGATGGAATACATTTGTTATCGTGTTGGAGTCTGGTTGCAAATCTATAGACATGCGGTTCATATCTTGATTTTCATTTAGTTCTTCTTTGTCTTGTGTTCTTTGATCTTCTAATTTTGCTTTGATGCTTCCTGCGTCTTTTTTGCCTTCTTCGTCGATGTCATAAATTATGCTCACAGTGTAGTTTCCGATTCTCTTTTTCATATCGTATTCAGTACTCTTGACTTGAAAATTTCGTCTAAGTCCAAGTATTCCTTGCAGCAATGCTAGTGTTTTTGAAGTACCTACAAACTGTTGCATATTGATATCAATGCGTAGTTTTATTTTGATATTCTATTCATTTAATAGATATTGTTTTGCGATGAATGATATTGTATCTCTTTGTTGTCTGCTAATAGCTATGGCGCTGTGATTCCCAATAATTGTTCGTCTTCTCTATTGAAAAGAACCACTGTGATTGTTCCTGTTTTTCCTCGATGTCTATTGTTATTCTATACCTGTATAATACTTTTTTTTTTTTTTTTTTTTTGTTAGTTTGGATGCACAAATCTTAAGGTGTTTGTTTGACATGCTATCTTACCTTTGGGTGTATTTCTGCGTCTAATTTGAGCAATTTTCACAAGTGATAGTGTTCTTTGTTTGTTTAACTTGATGACAACACTTCGAGCATGCGTTAAAGTACCATGGATTACGTCATATATCTTAATGATGGTTGCCTTGTATGTACAAAAAAACTGTTTCTCCTGCATTAATGTTGGTTGCAATATATAAAGCATTTCAACATATTGTACATATGAAGCAACTATGTTAATGATTGTTTCCATTTCACTGTCTAGTTTATAACAAATTTAAGAATCATAACTACGTAGATAAACCGAAGAGTAACAATGAAATAAGATGGAAGCAAAGAGGGAATATACTTATCAGTTTTGTATCATAATAAGACCCGCATGTTTATATTACCTCTTTTTGAAGAGTACATTCCAGAATATTCTTGATATTTAATCTGTTTTGGACTTTGAGTTCTTCTATTGTTTCAGTATTTTGCACTTCTTCCTTCTGCAATAGCACGCAATCTCCTCCATCTAATGTTTTGGTTGATTGCAGTACCTTGGTTTTCTCCATATCAAGATTTGTGAAGAACATCGTTGATTGTGGTGTACTGAGGTATATATTCTCGCGGTGCATCAATGGGATTTAGTTGGTGTGACACATTGATGTTACAATGACTATGTGCTTGAATGATATTACGATTAGTTTCGTGTTCGTATCATTGAATTGCTTGCAACTACATCCAGTGATTGTCAAGGCTACTTGCTTCCCGTGGTGGTTTTCCATCAGTTGGATAAATTTATCTTTTTTTGCTTGTCAAATTGTAACCATTACTTCTTCATTTCTACAAAAAGAAACATTTTTTAAGATCTTGTTTTTTCTACATTAAATAAAATTTCATCAAAAAGAGGAAATGAAAATAGAAGAGACAATTACCTGTGATTCATGATAGTTGCTTTCAATTTTCTGAGTTCTCTATCCACCTTTGTAATGACGCCAAATTTTTAGACTGATCCGATGACTTTTGCTTTCACATTTGGTAATTGAGATTGTACACATTATATTTATAGTTATTTACTTACATTTATATTTTAATAATCAAGGCTTGTCTACATGTTTATTTGAAATTTTGCACGGGACTTACCAAAATTCCATCGTTCTTTGCCTACGTTTGCTCCAATTTGATTATAGTTGAGTAGGTCGAACTTGTATCTTGAGAATGTGTGCTCGTGCTCAATGTTTTGGATTTTTGCCTTGTATGTAAATCCAAGTGCGAAACTTTGTTGTATCGGCATGTATTTTTCTGTAGCAT
Organism: Drosera spatulata; assembly: GCA_035668315.1. NCBI lineage: Eukaryota > Viridiplantae > Streptophyta > Magnoliopsida > Caryophyllales > Droseraceae > Drosera > Drosera spatulata. The sequence continues at coordinate 8,444 of JAOVYX010001346.1, read as the reverse complement.
GTATTATTGTCACATTTGTAAGGATATACATATTTCTATTGTGAAAATTTTATAATGTATCTCTCGCATATTGAAATGGATAACGATGTGGACATGATTATTCTAGCATATGCATATCACCAAATAAAAGTTAGTTGAGCAGTATATATGGATTGAAGAATCAAAGAGCACTATTTCCATATGAGAAAACCCGAACTATTCTAGAATGTTCACATGTTGATATATAAAGTGAAAAAGAGAATTAAGAATTACCAATTACCAAGTTATAATTAAGAAATCAAACCAACCAGTATTACCAAGTCAATTGGCTCACAAAATTTCACCAAGTCATTTTTACCATTTACAGAGTTGAGTCAACAATGAAACTACTGCCACCATTGAGCACTCGATCATCGTAACCGAGCATCAAGAATCAAGATTTATATAAGAAGACACTTGGCATTTCAATGTGGTAGATAGCCCAAACATGCTGATAAAATTCACGAGGACAACAAAACAACCCTTGATGTATTGCACGCTGAAAATTTGACGTATTTCTCAAAAATTATCGATTAACCAGCAAAAGAAAGTAAAATCGATGGAAAAGTACCCTTGTCCTATTCCATATTTACTCTACTATTAAGAGACCTCTACCATTAATAATTTTTATTATATACCTATACAATTCACAGAGCCCTAGCTATATCCTAAAGCATGTATTCTACATCATATATGAATACTAGTAAAGCTAATCCTATGCAGATATGCTTGATGGACTACCAGTATTTTTTATTCGATCAATTCTACATTTTTAACCTAGCTATAATAGCTTCCCCAAATCTTTAGTTCAATATCATTTTCCTATATGAAGGCTTACTTTGAGTTATACATCTTATATTTTACGCTGTCAGATTAATTGAACACTATTATGTGCCTTGTAATGGGGCTGAGAATCGTGTGATGCATCGGTGTTTCGGAGATTCATATATGAAAAAAAGGTAGACGTATATTGGCTGAGAGGTTCTGTGACTTGAGACCTTGTTATTGGTTGATTTTACTATGAATCCAATTCATAGTAATTGATTGGTTACTGTGGGTTCGTTACTGATCCTCAAAATGAGGAAAGTAGTTGATTTATCCAGGGCATCGTGGAAGAGAGTTTTATGAAAGAACATGGTGTCTAAATATGCTTTATAGGGAACCTAAGATTGTTTATTTTACTCAACAATGGAAGCTCAACACGAGATATTTTTAACGTAGAAAAACTCTCCAAAATGCAAAGGAGAAAAACTACGGGATTGATATCGAAATTCATCCGAAATCTTTACTATGACCGTTTTGGTACAAAACCACGTCCCGTAATAGCTACAAAACCTATATATCAACATTTAAAGTACGTTAATCTCTGTCATCACGTAGGGTTTCATGAACAATGAACATCAATCTTATATGTTTATATGAAGAATAGGACGTTGTAGACCAATGTCAGAGATATTGAACTCCAACTCTTGATGTGGCGGTCGATCTTCATTATTTTTCTGATATGTTTGCTTGTGAACACTTTGCAAATGACAAAAACAGAATAACAACAAACAAACAAATAGGTTAGTTAGCATGAAGTATGTCAGCCTTGTCTTGAACAAATTGCTACATATATAATTTATAGGAGTGTAACTATGAACACGGATCAATAGTTGCAATATAAGCTGGACTAACTCAATATTTTCGGATGATTGAAGAACTAATCACTTGATCAAACTACAATAAAAATCCAATAATCCGGAACTCCCACGAAGCATTACGAATCTAACATAAAAATCACACACTGATGAATAATTCCCTTTAAATTCACTAAGAATTACAGTATCCCTGTTTATTACATCCAATATAAATTAAGTTTTCTGCAGTCAAGTAGTCTTAAGTTATAACATGAATCGATGTCTCAGTTAATATCTTGCCAGAGTTTTGAACATCTTTGCATGTGTATCAGTGCTTTAATATGTCATTTCATGAACATGAAGCTCTTCAACCTAGAATAACATTTCCGAAATGTGTATCAGAACAAATCTTCGGTCTACATTAAAGGGAAAGTTCTAGCTTCCATCCGAAGCTGAATCCAATGAAGTATCGCATCATGAACATATCTTCGGTCTACATTATAGGTGAATGTGAATGAGAAAGCATCGCATCATGAAAAACATAAGACAGAACATAGAGAAGGGCTAACAAGGTAATTTTATGATTCATCTTGCACAATTTTCTAACCTCATTATCAGCAATAGGCTTATTGCATTCATTACAGCGGAATCATTCAGGGAGCCAAAACTTCCCCATTCTGCTCAAATATCGTCCATGACCAATCTCAGCATTGCAACCAACACAGATCCTGCAAGAAAATGTTGCCTATAAACAGATTGGATTTCGATAAATGATTGCAGGACTTAGATTCGACAAAGGAAAACCTGAGTGCAGAGTTGAAGAAGAACAGATAAGGGTCAACGATGCTCTCAGGAACATTTCGAGGAGGCGATGCTATGTTCACACTCTCTTGTAGAGCTTTTGCTAGCAGTTCATCCTCCACCACTTGGGAGTCATTATCTGAAATTCATTTTACAGAAAGGTGAGACCTCAAATGCTTTCATCAAATTCAAAATGGGAACTTCAGCCGGTGCCGTCAAAGTCAACGTCTCATAATGTTGGAAAACAAATTAAAAAGGTAAGGTTTATTAAACTTTGAATGATGAATCATCAAATATACAGCTTATCATAACTATGTTCATCGTGCCCCAACCTAAAGTAAATTGCTCTTGAAAGTGTAAGACAGCTTCTCAGCGTTGCAGAATGGACCTTTTTAATGATAAGTTTCAAACTCCAAGTCTCATCCTCTATAAGTGATTCCAATACACGAGACTTAATTTTATGGAAGGTTAACCAATGATTTGTACCAAAGAAGACCTTAATGCATTTGAAGTAGAATCCAGATAACACAAATGACCAACATAGAGGATGGAAAAAAAAAAAAAAAAGTTCTTACAGCGAGGACACCGGAGACTTACCTGAGAAAAGATACCAAGAAACCAAATGCTGCACGTCTAGCTATATCTCACATAGTCAAAATCGACCAATCCAAGTCAAAATCCCCATCCATTCGAAACCATCAAATCAAGAGTTTTTCAACTCCAAATAGCAAAAACATTAAAAATAAAAGAGCAACTTACAGGATATCTTCATGAACGATGATTGACTTGAACGAAACCCTAGAAAAGAGGGCTTGAAGAATTGGGGATGAGAGGATTGGAGAGCCAACCTGTGGTTCCGATTGCATAGAAGAATGATTAGCGAGGAGAGTGGAGCAGTGCAGGAGTGAGATTGAAGGGGGCCTGAGGAGGAGATTGCGGTGGAATGTTTTCGACGTCCCGGTACAATGAGGAGGAGATTGCAGTGGAATATTTTCGACGTGTTGGTGGAGTTTTTGGAATGTTTTCGACGTGCTTATGGAACAGGCGATTTTTTTGTTTTGTTTAGGATTCATCAAGTTTTTTTTTTAAAGAATGTAACTTCTGAAAATATTATTTTCATTGATATCATTTGATTGTTTTGGTTGTTTTGACTTGGCATTCCATATCTTGATGTTCCATAATTCGACGTCCCATTGCTCGATATCTCGTGTGTATTTATAGATATAATAGATTACAATACAGCATAAAATCAGATTTTTTCGTTCTAAATATATTCGACATCATTCAATATATTTTATTCTGAAATTGGCATATAAGACCAACAACGTGGCCTGTGTTGGGGGCATTCTGTCATGGTATCACTTTGGGTCGAAAATGGCAAGAAATTGAATTTTGTAATACAAAATTTATGTATAGGTTTATGTTATAAGTTTTTAAGGGCGTATCTATACTATATATGTAACATCCCGAGTTTTTTGATCTTTTTTCTAGAAAACTACGTAACATTACTGCCGTGAGGTCCTACAAATCCTAACCAGTCAATTCAAGTTAACCGGGTTTAGAATAAATACTAAATAAAATTACACTTAAAGCATTATCATAATAAGTCCACAAGTTTACTTAAACATTATACAGATATGTGGCGGAATCTTAAAATACTGTCTCAAACATATTTATTACAAACATGATCATAACTTAATCAATATCCATCTTCATTTCTTGCACCTGGAAAGAAAAAAAAATAGAGAAATAAAAGAAACGCAACGCCGTCAGCTATACGAGCTCAGTAACGTGCCGGCCCCCTTCTCAGGGGAAGCACAAAAAGAGAAAACGAGAAAACAATCTGTCCTGAGACCACAACAAAATCAGTCTTTCAATTAACATTCAAGAAAGACCACAAATACCCTCTTGTTAACACTGTGACCTTGGCCAAACATGCAAATCCATAGCTTTTTCTAGAAGCTTAAAGTCCGGGATCACTCTAAACAGAGGATTAACCTGTAACGACGCCCAAGGGTCTCCTGCAACGAGATACCCTATAACCTGACAACCTCACAGGGTTATCTACGCGTATAAGATGATTAGTCGCAATTACTTATCCCTGTACAGTTTAACCTCACACCTTCCCCAAGTCACAGTGTAACAACTCAGTAGGATTAACAAACTCGGTGTTTAACCTCACCTCTAATGAATTCATTCCTACTTTGCATGTTCATCTTTAACATGACATAGTTTATAGGATTAACTCGTATTAACCCTAACCTTTTGTTCGTTATCACATGCCAAACCTTGTAAAACTAACACTTGTCTTTATCACATTCATATATATATCGTACAGGGTTAACGGAGAAAAACCTATCCAAATCCTATCATTAGGACTATCAGGGTTAGGTTACCATGAACTGCAATAAGTTACAAGTGCTACCATACAATCATACAATAACACGGAAATGCAAACATATCACAGCACAACATCACACATCGCACAGGGCAAAACTACCCATCATGCGTTAATATACAACTAGCATATTAACATGTATCACCATCCAAATCGGAAATCCAAACGTTACCTTGTGTGTGAGTCTAGGGTTGTTTACTTTATATCACAGGAAAACAGTTTACGTCTCAATTCTTGCACAGTATAAGTACGATATGTTCGTTGCTACATACTTCTTTCATATATTTCGTTATTTGTACGTATTCATGTGTATTATACGTCCATAAATATATCTACTAAGTCATTACGTATTCTTACGTACATTCCGTTATTTTCTTGTATTTATGTATATCGCACAATGTCAAGGTTCAGATACCCAGATGGTCTAACCTGTAATGGCCTAGTCCTAAGGGTCGCTGCAAACCTCATAACAGTGCTTCCCATTTCAGGCTGTCCCTCTATTCTGTTAAGCATATACTTGTAAACACCGAACCCCGACTTTCCCACATCAAACCAAGACTCGATGACCCGATACAACCCATCATAGACATAAACCTTCGTCGTAAGACTACCCTCATACTTAAACCCTCTAAACACCCTAATCTCGATCCCATAATGCATACTCCTCTCCAAAGCACTAAAACAACAACAAATCTTAATCACACTGGTTCTATTCTAATCTATACACATCATTTCTCTGCCGGAACCCACCAAACCATAATCAACAACTCATTCGCTACATTTACAATACCTAGGAAAGCCGTGTGGCTTGTCCTATTGTTCTTCGACTCATGACACATTGCACAAGTTCTAAAGCCAGCAGGACTTGTTTTGCAGAGAAGGCTATCTCAGGAGGGAAATTGGACATCGATGTTGCTTACTTTGAATGGCATGTGCGCAGTTAGACTCATGACCTCTGTTCAGAGACTTCATGCCCTGTTTCATCTGGTAACGCACAAATACGTAAACTTCTACGTATTTTTATTCAACTTTGTATTCTTGACCTTTTATACAATCAAACGCGTATTTTTTTATAGTTTCTTGTCCAAATACTGTATTTTAGTAGACATAAAGGGTATACGGCTAGATATGATACATAAATACATTGAAAAATAATTTCCTGATCAGGCTGAGAGGCGTCGCGGCCGCTACAATTCCTGTCGCGGCCGCGACTGAATTCAAGTAGTGGCCTGACAGGGTTTTTTCTAAATTTTCAGGCCTAATTTTGAACGCACATAACTTCTTCGTTTCTTAACCAAATTGAGTGATTCTTGATTCATTGGAAACCTCAAGACGTCATCTACAACTTTATTCCAGGAATAATTTGCTGAATCAATCTCTAACTGGGGTAAAAATGTGTACTAATGTCAAACATCAAAGTTGTCCAAGAAACTGGTTTGGCTGGTTTGTTCGTTTTTGCATTTTACCCAACCCATTCAATCCCAAATGATCTCAAACATCATAGACATAACATTTATTTAGTTCTTGTCATGTTTATTCAGTTTGGGTTTGTTTAATGCATAAAATCTTAGGTTTTGGGGTCTCACGAGCATAACTCGTCTTTTGGTTCAAATAACACGTTTCTTCCTCCGTGACCTTTTTTCGTGTTATTTTTATTGTTTTTTGATCACATATGATCCTTTAAGAGTTGAAAACAGAAGTGGCGTAGCTCACCCTCTCGTTGACATAGTTTTGAGCCCGAATTTCCTTGGTTTCCTTTCCACGTGAGGAACTTCGTGTGACTGCTTCCTTGTTTAACTTGTGCCCAAACGCTTTCTCCTCCCTTCCTTCTTTCTTCTAGTAGCTACCGCAGCCCAATCCCAAGCTGTTGTGATCCTTGAGGGTAAGTGGCGCCGTTGATGATAACGGTAGAACCAAGCAAAGCAAAGAAGGAATGAGAGGAGGTGTTTTGCTTTGTGTGGAAAGCCGAGGGAGAGCTTGAGTGATTGAGAGAGAGCAGTGGTGTGATACTTGGATCCTTGACGGATCCAATGCGTGATCTAGCAAGGGAAAGAGTGAGTGGAGTAGGTGAGGTGCTCGGGTTAGGCGGGGTGGAAAAGTTGCTGGCAGGAAGCAAAGGAAAAGAATGGAGGAAAGAAGAAAAGTGGTGGGGAGTGGGGTAATTAAAAATAAAACATCTCATTTCGTTTAATCGTGGGACCAGTTAATCCCACATCTCTCACAGCCTTTGCTCAAATTTTACCACCACGTTCGAAAAATCACGTTATTAATTAACATATAATTTTTCAAATTTTTCCGTGACAAAAAGGTATCCCAACTTCGTCACAAGTTTTAATGTTATGAACGTAACGTTACGTCTCAAAACTTTGAAACGATATTCGTTTCTTACTTTTAACTTATTACAAAGAGAAAACGCATATTTTCGTTGCGTTTATTAATTTTTGAACTATTATTTGATCACAGTTTCTATATTTATTTAATCGTATTTTTTTTGAGGTTTTACTTCCTCCCCACCTTAGGATGTTTCGTCCCCGAAACATGAGTCGAGTGCTTTAAGAGTCAAACAAATACGGATAATACTCCCGCATCGTTTCTTCAACTTCCCAGGTTGCCTCTGAGGTCAAGTGATTTGCCCAGAGCACTTTCACCAATGCTATTGTTTTATTCTTCAATACCTTGAAGCGACGACAAGGATTTCTTGAGGACGCTCCTCGTATGTCAACCTCTCAGTTAATTGCACGGGATCATACTAGATGATATGGTTCAAGTCCGATACATACTTGCGAAGCATCCACACATGGAACACATTATGCACCGTAGACAGATCAGCTGACAAAGCTAACTGATATGCTACTGCACCAACCCTTTCCAGAATTTCAAATGGCCCAATGTACCGAGGACTGAGCTTTCCTTTCCTGCCGAAACACATAGCACCTTTGGTTGGTGATATTTTCAGGAAAACATGATCACCGAACTCAAATTCCAAAGGCCTGCGCCTAACATCGGCATAGCTCTTCTGTCGATCCTGAGCCGTTTTCATCCTCCTTTGAATCAGCTTCACTTTGTCAGCTAGTTCTTGAACCATTTCTGGTCCTAGTTCAACCACATCTTTGATGTCATTCCAAAACACCGGTGTTCTACACTTTCGGCCGTATAATGCTTCAAATGGCGCCATACCGATACTGGAATGATAGGTATTGTTGTATGTAAACTCGACCAACGGCAAATGATGGTCCCAAGAGCCTTGAAAATCGAGAGCACACGCTCGTAACATATCTTCCAGAGTTTGTATTGTATATTCTGTTTGACCATCAGTTACTGGGTGAAAGGCAGTGCTAAAGTTCAACCGCGACCAAGAGCTTATTGCAGATTCTGTCAGAAACGAGATTGTAATCTCGTATCCCTATCAGACACTATGGTGCTAGGAACTCCATGAAGTCGCACAATGGTCCTTATATACTCCTGGGCCAATCATTCAACACTCTATGTGTTCTTAACTAGTAGGAAATATGCGGACTTTGTCAAGCGATCCACGATCACCCAGATGGAGTTCAGCCCTCCAACCGTGCTAGGAAGTCCCACCACGAAGTCCATGGATATCGCATCCC
>JAOVYX010001345.1:0-12732 GCA_035668315.1 Drosera spatulata | reverse complement strand
ATAAAAGTCAAATAATATTACACTGATGAATTTACTTTCTTAAAAGTGTGTTATGCTGTGAACAAGATTTCATTATATTGATGAATTTACTTTCTTAAAACTAGCTTACAAATTCTTTGCTATAAAACGAAACAAGTTTAACATAAAATATAACAAGATTTACAAGATTTCACAATCTAATTCACCATATATTCTTGGACAGAGTGCGTACTCAAATCAATCACGGATTCCCCATTCCCCAGGATCAATCAAAATCACATCATCAAGTTAAACCACGAATTCAACAGCTTTTCGGACCAAAAGAGTCACCTCTAACCCTACCCTTAACCCACCACAAGCATTGTTTGCCCCGCTATACTAACACCATCCTCTTCTTCCCTTCATGTCACCGCAACAATGGTCATCAAACCCATAACACGTGATCACAACATTAATCTCATCACAAAAATGATCACAACAATGGCTGAACCTACTTGCCTTGGAACTACATTCATCTCATCACAACAATGATCAAAATTTAACAGAGACATACACTGAGCCTAATCCCATTAATCAAGCCTAATCTCATTAATCAAAAACCCTAAATGGATTCATAAATGAGGATATTGAGCAACACACAATTGATGAGGTGTGAAAGGGAAGTTACCTCAAAGATCAAAGCGGTCGGTGGTTGGTGGCGAGCAGCAGGCAGGCGAGGCGGCGGTTGGGGGCGACAGGCGGGCAGCGACGACCTTGGGGCGGTAGGCGGGCAATGGCGGTAGGTGGGTAGTGGCGGAAGGCAGCCGAGCAGCGGCGGCCTTGGGGCGGCAGGTGGCGGCGGCAGGTACGTAGTGGCAGGCGGGCAGCAGCAGGCGGACAGGGGCAAAAGGCAACCAGGCAGTGGCGGAAGGAAACCGGGCAGCGACGGGCTTAGGGCGACAGGGAGTGGCTGGTGGCGGAAGGCGGGTGGCGGCAAGGGGCGGGCAGCGGCGACGAGTTCGTCTCCAGTGAAGATAAGGGAGAGAGAAGAAGTAGGAGGAAATGAGAAAGAAGATGACGGCGGCTGAAGTTATATACATAAATTTTAGCGACGTATTCCGTCGCAATTTAGGTTTAATGACAAATTAGCGACGGAATCCGTCGCTAAAATGACCAATGATAATTAATTTTTTATATATTTCAATTTTAGCGACGGACTCCGTCGCTAAAATTGAAATATGATAATGAATTTTTTACATATTTCAATTTTTTACATAAAATTTATAATATGAAAAATTTAAACTCATAAATCATCACCGGAAAAAAGTTTGCGACGTATTTCGTCGCTAATAAATATTCTTTTTACTATTTTACGACGGAATCCGTCGTAAACTTTTTTCCGGTGATGATTTATGAGTTAAAATTTTTCACATTCTAATTTATGATAAGGTGTTGTATTTCATAAAATTTTAATGAAATAATAACGTATTGTTAAAAACTCTTAATAATATATAAGATGTTATATATATAACAAAACTTCAAACATATAAGGTGTAGTACATGATATTGTTGTTAAATGTATCACGTATTATAAATGATGTCCTCATAAAATTAAATTGAAAGTAATTATGAAAAAGAAGTGAACGATGTAAAAAAACATAAAAAGAAAATACGAAAATTTATAAACTTCAATATTAGCGACGGCTTCCGTCGCTAAATAATGAAAATTGCCTATTTTAGCAACGGAATTCGTCGCTAATGAATTTAATTTGACAATTACATTCAAGTTATTAGCAACGGATCCATCGTTAATAATGTGAATGCAAAATTTTCATGAAAAAAATCCTAAGGCAAAAACTAATTAAATTAGTGACGGATCCGTAGCTAATTATTTTAGCTACGGAAACCGTCGCTAATAGGTTGAATCCAAAAACTAATTAAAAAACATTGATGTGTTTTTTAAATTTTAGCGACGGAAATCCGTCGCTAACAAACATTGATGTGTTTTTTAAATTTAGCGACAGGGTTTGACTTTTCGTCGTAAAAAATTAATCATTTTTTCTTGCTATTTTTGCTACGGATCCGTCGCAACAATATATATTTTTGCGACAGATTTTATCCGTAGCTAAATTTTTCCGTAGCTAAATTGCTTTTTTTTTTAGTGATAACTTAATGTAGATGTAGCAGTACTGAATCAAGGATTCACCAGTATAGCAGCAATTGCCAGGGACGGGGATGGTAACGTTCAAGGGGACAGATGTGAATCATTGAGGGAGTGCAAAATCCAGCCTTGGGTGAGGCACTAGCCATAAGAGGAGTCGTCCTGTGTGCGAAGGCCCTGAATGCAGATAGAATCATGATCGAGAGTGACTGCCAGACTGCTATTCTCATGTTACAAAAAGAAAACTTGGATAGATCTGAGATGGGTCGTGTTTTAAAAGATTGTGTGCTGTTGGTTAAATCGTTTGTAGATTTTCGTTGCTCTTGGCTTCCTCGAGGGGCAAATGTAAGAGCTGATATAAGTTATGCCGCTGAGTGTCACCTATATGGAAGTTGGGATTCAGTCATTCCCTCTTCAGTTGTAAGCATTTGTAATTCAGAGAGGAGCAATAAGATCTAAATCCAATTGGATATTATCAAACAACAATAACAACAACAAATTAAGCCTTTATCCCATCAAATATGATCGGGTATATGAATACGACGATGTCATTCCAATTTAGTCGTCATATTAATCTTGAGAGATCCAATGAGACTTTTTACGTGTTGGCTGTCGGATACTTAATACACATCCTCACCATTTTATCCAGACTTGGGACCGGTTAGAGACAATTGGACATTATCAAAAGAAAAAAAAAATCAAGTGAATAACCTATCATAAAAAAAAATGATTTACTAATGATCAAGCAAAAACAAATGATTAACTAATGACTAATCTAAAATAAATAACTAACCATACTTTAACATTATATATTTGTAATTAATAATGATAATAATAACTTGATATCAAGTTTAGTTTCACTCATTGTTTTCATCATGATTTCCATGCATTAAGATCAAATATTGATCATAAGTGGCTACCTGACAAATACTACACTTGGAATTTTTTTCCAAAATAAACTTCTCCCTCTTTCCAAATTTAATTATAAAATATACGTATTTTATACTATTATATACAATGAATATAAGTCTCGTTTTCATATCAAATCACGTCTGATCTTTCCGTAAAATATATTAGGTTGAATTACGTAACTTACACAACCATTGATGTTTCATATCAAATCACGTTTGGTCATCGTTGCAAACATTTCAAATTTTACATCGACACACGTGTCATGTCTAATGGTTATACTTAAATTGAAATGAAGGGAGTATCTTTTTAAAAGAAAAATCCCAATATAGACCAGTAAAAAAAAGTTTGTGTCAATCTAGGCAAATTTTATGGGGTAACGCGCTGGACGTAAAAAAAGTCTGTTTTGACTATAGACGCCCGACGCGTCTCTTAATCAAACACGTCTAGTGTCGTCGCCTTCTTCTTCTTCATTTCAAACTCAATTTTCTTAGTTTCAATCTCCCTAAACCTCTCCCTAATTGAGTCCTCCTTACACTCAACTCATTCTTCTTCATCTCGACCTCCTTAAAGCTCTCTTTGATCGACTTCTCCTTGCATTCCAACTCACTCCTCTTGCCTCTATAAACTTCTAGACCGACCTGGTGAGACCGAAGTCACGTTCGTCGTCGCTTGGGTCGTGAACGTCATCGCCTCGGTCGCGTGTGACTTCACGAATCTGGTTGAATCATCCTGCGACAATGACGATGACTCTATGAAAATTGGGCTACCCCATCTATACTGTATAAATGTATAAAGTTATCTTTAGGTTTATTGATATCTATACTTTGTTATCAGATTTGATTGATCATCTATGAATCCATCTTTCTTTCTTTTTAATCTTTGTGCAGTTTTCAATAATGTTCTATAATTGCCGAGGATTTTAAAATTGAGTTTTTTTTTTATCGGTTTTATCATTCTACTAATCCCATAACATTGTGTGATTATTAAGTTCGATTTGGTGTTTTATGTTTAATTTATATACCGATTATGTTTTAATAAAACTATCTCATACTCTTATGAATAATAATAATAAAAAAAAGTACCCCATATTATGGTTTTCATTTAATGTCTTTAATTTACAATTATCATTTATTATCTCTTACGTGTTTTTTTTATTGTCATGATTATTTTATTGGGTAATTTATCTAAAACTACAAAAAAATGAAAAAAAATACCAAAACAATACAAATGAAACCTTAATTCTCAAAACATACAATTGGATCCCAAACCACACGTGCACGAGACCACCTCACAAACAACCATAGACGCTCTACATTCGCCCTCAATATCACCCCACAAAAAGTTCATTCTCGACGAAATTGATCACTTTTAGCTATCGATTTTGCCCTCCTAATCTCTCCGAATCGCTCGGAGAAATTCATATCCGCGCATTAAAGTTTCGTGACGCTATGCAAATTTGCTGGGAGAAGAATTATACATCTCGAACAATAGATAGGCCTTACCGATTCATGATTTGATAATTACAAAAAAAATCCAAAAAAAACTAAAATATAAATCAATAATGTTTTTGATAAGGTAATTATGTTTGCATTGAGGATTTCACGGTGCTCTGAGTAATCATCTGGCTAAAAACCTAGGAATTTTTGATTTGGGAATTCGAACAAAAGCTTGTCATTTGCATATATATATCGATTCATGCAAATATGTAAAATCTGTTTTTCGTTGAATACATTCAAAAATATGTGAAAAAATGATTCCAAAAGGTATGATTATAAGAACATATTTGCAGAGAGAATGCGAATTGTTGAGTAGTTGTGATATTAATAATATATATTACTTGTTAGGGTTTGCAGAAATATAAATTCACACCATTTTAATTAAGATGCTCTGTGTTATTTTAAAAGACGTTCTATTACATACTAATACAAAGGCGCTCTGTTTAAAAATAAACAAGTGCTCTGATTTCGGAATTCGCCTATTATATACTTGTTAGGGTTTGTAATTCAAAGGCGCTCTGTTTAAAAATAAACAAATGTTATGTTATATTATTTGTTAGGGTTTGTAATTCAAAGACGCTCTGTTTAAAAATAAACAGACGCTCTATTATATTACTTGTTAGGATTTGTATTACTTGTTAGGGTTTGCAATTCAAAGGCGCTCTATTTTAAAAATTAAAAGAGACTTTTTAAGCACACTATTTATAAACTTGACATTATTATCAATTGTGGAACATGAACAATGTTAGGACAATACAAGAACAATGTCAGGACATTATTATCAATGTCAGGAATAATTTAGGTGCATTGGTGAAAATTCTGACATGTCCAAAAGAGGGAATACCAGTTAAGTATGAACACAGATTATATTTGATAAAGACCCCCTTTTAGAATATGATAAAGACGATTCTCGATGAAAGGGTGACCATTGCGAAATCATTTGCATACATCAAATTATGACAGGTACAATAGAAGGGACAGATCCTTTACCTTTGGCAACCGTATATTCACTATTGAGAAAATGGACATGAAACTTATTTTCGGAATAGTTGATTGGAATATTGTCATGGATGAGAGCGGGTTGATGGAAACAATCCGTGACTCTGAATTCTTGGACAGACGTTTTACGGAATGAAAAAGGGGAAGTAGAGCACAGGGGGAATTGACAACAAAGAAAATCAAAGATGCATTGATAGATGTTTCACAGAAAAAAGAAGTGAAAGATTACGAGGACATAACACGACTCTTGGTGCTCTACATATTGAACACACTGTTCGTGAGCACGTCAAAGCCTTCGTTGTGCTGGTGATACCATAATTTTATGACCGACATGGATTAAATGTGTAATTACAAGTGGACGACACACTTTTTCCGTAAGTTGATTGGGATCACTAGATGGTAACTACTCCATTCCAAAAAAAGTGACAGGAAGTACCATGCTAATCCCTGTAAGTATATTTCAGACGATCCAAATTATTTTGAAGTCATTTTCTCTGTATTTTTTGAAAGGCGCTCTATATGTTTAAAAGGCTCTCTATGTGTTCAATAGACGCTCTGTTTTGTAGATCAATATATAATCAATTAAATAATGATGGTTAATTATTTTAATTGTCAATATTGATATCTAGAAAGGACTCAAGTCGTAGAACCATCAACAAATGGAGATGAAGGTTGCAGCATACCAAGATGTGCCAGGTGGGATCTTAGAGATCTGCCGAAAAACATTGATGCCTCCGTCAAAAAATCTAAAAAAAAAAGGTAAAAAAAAATTTAAATGGTTTCATTTAACATAAATGTCTATAACAATACAATAAAATAATATGCTCATAAATTTTTTCAGATAATTTTGGATCGATTACGTCCAACCGAAATGGAAACAACTTTGTACGGCATGCCGCCAGTTGAAAACTATACGATTGAAGCAGATGACGATAATTCCAGCGATGGAACACCAACACAAGGGCCCGATGTGGCCGATTTTGAGTTCATGACAAGAAGCTGCCATTAACATTTGAAGTGAGATAACAGAGAGCGACGAACAAATACAGAAAAAAGATAAAGAAGTTTCCTCTAATAAAGTGTTGATAAAACTATAATACCCCAAAATTTTCACGATAAATTATTATCTCGGTAAATAGAAAAAATAGTATATACTGAACGTCGTAACTTATACAACAGGGTTATAAAATTCTTTTATCAAAATCATGTCAAAAATATGATAAGGACCCGAAAATTTTCGTAAAATTTAGTTTCGCGATAATTAATGTGAATAATAAATAATCATACTTTATAATTTATTTTATAGGATAGGATTGTTTGAATATATAATAAGGAAAGAATACAAAATATGAATGAAATGCAACCCTAATACGAGGAAATACGATCATAATACGAAAATATGGTATTTTTACGAAATGGATCTAAACCTAATTTTGACACTTATTTTCCTTTATATCAACTTTTACTCCACCTAAATTAAATTATTTATCCACTAATTATCCACTAAAATTCCACTAATTATCCACTTAAACTATTTTAATTGATTTAATTTTCTATAAATACAAGCTCTCTTCTTCTTGAAAAACTTCTTACAAACATAAAAATACTTCTTATCATGCAAGAGAAAAGATAAGCAAGAGAAGAGAAGAAGGAGACTTTGAGGAGAAGAGGAGAAGTTAGGGTCTTTCATCATTAATAAGAAAAGGTGATCTTCTTGTTTAGAAATTTTATGGAAAATCATAAGCTTTGTAATAAATTTTGATTTTAATATATATTTAATTCTCAAATGTCTAATTTTTGATAAAATTGATAGATCATGATTTCGAGTTGTGAATCTCAACATATAAATCAAAATATACGGATATATTTATCTATAACAATTGGTTAGAAGGATCACTTTGTGACTTGATTTGGAATTACACAGAAAAACTTAGATATATTAATAGAACGATCTTGAAGTCTAGTTTATGTAGAATTTTATGAAATATTTTTGGAGCTGTATACGAGAAGTTATAAATTTAAACGCGTCGAAGGGTTATGTTGGACAGAATCCAGGAATGAACCGTTTTGACCCCAAAATAACTCCAAATGTTCACAAATACTTCTAATGATGATAAATATATAAAATCATCATCATGAACTATCAAAATAAGATTCAAAGACTTTTTCTCAAAACTTGGTACCACCACATAATATTATTATGACAGTTTTTCAAGAAATACGAACAAATATGCTTAACTCCATAACGTGAACAATCATTCACAAGGGTGTATCCTAATACACGTATGCTTTTATATTATAGGACTTGGAGACGCTGCTCATTATCACTTAAGGACGATGCTGAACATGTACATGTGAAGAACTGTGGTAAAAGATAACATTTAGATTTATTGTGTGTGACGATGGGTGTTATTATATCGTGAGTAAAATAATATGCATTGGAATCTTTGAACGTAGTAACTAAATGTGACTGACGTAAAATACCGACTGCAACTGTTGTGTACTGTGTGCTAAATACTAAGCGTTGTGGAGTGTTGTTGCATGATGTATGTTATGCCTTATTTGCTGATATAATGAGGGTGAATGTGTGAAAAGAGTGTAAATCCATAATTAGTGAGATAACTCCATGGTATAAAATACAAAGACTGTTGTGTCTGTCACGTGTCTTATACAGTGACTTGATGGTGATATTCTTTCATCAACCTTTTGGTATGAGGGTATCTCACTGCAGGAGACCCTGGGCTCCGGTTTGGCTGATCCCCTTTCGTGGATGACCCTTTTGCTAAAGCTGAATAAAGCTTATCTATGAAATTGAATAATCTCGTCAGGGGCACAATTATAACGTTGAAGGTATCTATTGTCTGTCGTCTTTGTGTGATTGACATGATGGTAAGTATAACAAAGTCTTGAGTGAACTGTTGAGTGCAGCAGTGCGTGAGACTTGGATTGGAGACCTGTCGTGTCACAGTGTTATTGTCTCAAATTGTTTGATATGGAGGTCTTGATTGTTATTATCATAAAGGATATGACGGTAGTAATGACGTCGATAATGTCTGGAGTGTCGATGGATGCATGGTTTCGAGTGTTGTTACGTGATGTTAAGTGTGCTGATCTGATTAGGGTGAATCAGTGGTATGCTTATGACGATAATTGTGAATGTCAGATTGGTATGATAATTTCAGAGTGTCGGAACAAAGGATTTAAGTGATCATTTTCCTTTTCTTTTATTATCTTCTTCTCTCATGTAACCCCTGGTAAGGGGGCCGACACGTTATTGAGCTCCTATAATTCAAGGTTACTATTTTTTGTGTCTTTCTTCTTCTTTTTGATGCAGGAGCAAGACTTGAAGAAGAAGTGTGACCTAAGATTTAATGCTAGATGTAACTTTTATGTGAAAGGTATTGTGATCTTAGAAAGAGATGTAAATTCCGCTGCGAAGGTGATATTCTGAGATATGATTGAGTGCATCAAAAGTGTGTAAACTAAAGATGTATAAGTGAACTTAGCTTAACTCTTATGACCAAGTTACGAAGTAAAGTTTTTGCCTAGCTAAGGCATTGGGTCTAGCGACAATGACGTCATATGTATCACTAATAAGTAATGGAAAGTCGGGACGTTACAAAAACATATCAAGCCGGAGAAAATGGAACTGTTACACAAAGAATTAACAGAGACAAAAGCAGAAAAGCTCACTCTGATAGAGAGATGGGTGAAAGAAGAAAAAGAAGTTTCGTTTTTGAGAAAAATGGTAACAACTAAACTCATATTGACGTTATTGTTGGTTTGGAAAAATTTTAAAAGTCTATTTCTAAAGCAAATATTATTTCAATTTGTAAAAAAGCTTGAAGAAACAAACATAAAATTTGAATTGGAGAAAGAGAAACACAAGGATGCAGAGGATGCGCTGACTTTGGAAGGAGCAAAGGTATAATTTTTTGGGTTTTATTAATAGGCGCTCTGGATATTTGTTCTGGCGCTCTCTGTATAATAAATCAGACAAAGAGTATGATAATTTCAAAAATTAAAAGGTGTTGAATTATTCAGGTGATACTATTGGAAGAAAAATACAAGGTGAAATGTGAACAAGTAAAAGTGGCGGAAGAAAAGGTAACATGGTAAGAAGATACTTCGGTACTTATGCTATACTTTTTAAGACTGTCGCTCTTTTTTTAATGAATGATTCTTGAATTCATAAATAAAATATTAATCATTTTTTTAAATGTCAGATCAAAACTTTGGAAGAAAACATTGGGAAAACAAAACTAGAATTGTCAAAAGTATTGGAAAAGGTAAAGAGAACACGTTATTTCTTAAGGCACTCTGTGTTTTTGAATAGGCGCTCTGTTTTATTGTAATGATTTGTATGGTTTTTTAAAAGTTTCTTAAAAAGGGTTCTTTGATTCCATTAGGTCAATACCTGGAAGGGTGATTTAACCTCAACAAGACCTGAACTTGATACATTACGTCTTACAAAGATGAGTCAAGTAAAGATGCAAGGAAACGATCCAGTCAGTAGAGTAAAAGAGATTTTAGAACTGGAAAAGAAAATTCAAGAACTGATTCAAGGGAATGAAAAGTTGAAGTTGTTGACGTCAAAAGAAGCCCAAGTCAAGGAACTGCTGTGAGAAGAACTAAAGAAATCTGAAGAATTGATAATGAAGGCCTTAGCGGAACGTGAGAGGTTAAATGGAATCATCTGTGTAAAAGAGGATATAAAAATAAAGCACTTGGAAGAACTTGAAAAAGAAAGGAAGATTACCACAGAATACAAGCAGTTGTTCGAGAGCACGCAAAGAACAATGCAGGCAAAAGAACAACAACAACATTATCATTATCATATCATTGATGATGATGAATTGTTACAAGATGAATCTGAACAAGAAGGGCAAGCAGAAGGACTAATGAAGGAAGAGAAGAAAAAGAAAAAATTCGAACGTACATCGACGTCGATAATCCAACGCATCAAAGACAAGGGTCCCAGATCAAAGAGGAGGATGAGCAACTTTGAATATGATGATTCGAAGCGGAGCAAGACTGCAGGGGATGTTGAGAGCTACTTGACGGACGAAGTAAGGAAAAAATGGATAATGATGAAGGACCAACCCTTTACGTGTACGTAAGCATTTCAATTAATGATAATCTTGATGTAAATTTCATTTATTTCCCTTCTTTTTGCATATTAAATAATTCTACTTTGCATTCACATCATGAAATCATATATTTTAAAACAGAGCGTCAGTTTTGGAAGCTGTCACACTGTTATCATAACAGAGCACCTGTTTTAATAAAATAGAGCGCCTGTTATAATGTTTTGTATTTTTATTAAAAAAATATAAAATAGATATTAAAATATAATGTTATTATATTAGATATTAAACTAAAAGTTTAAAAATTCTATGTCTTGCGGAATTAGATTCCATGCGTATCTTTTTGGAATTAGTATCCCAAAATTATAGATTTGGATAATTTACTGTATTTTATTATTCTAATATCATTAGAATATTATAGCTATTTAAATAGTTCAACTCATCACGATATAAAGTGGTCAAATATTTTATATGTATAAATGTGATTTAAATAGTTTTATGCAGTCGTCAATAGCATTTTTTAGATACATAATGTGAATTTTAAAAATACCTAAATCGGGTTAAGAACTTGTGAAAACAAACCTAAATTAGTACTCCCTCCGTCCCATTATAACTACAACATTCAAATTATACATGTAAATGTAGATTTATCTCCTTTCTCTTTGAACTCTAATTCTCAATTACATAACATTTCTCTCTCCGTTTTTTTTAATTTTTAATCACGCAATACTTTTCAAGTATAGAAACATTGCAAACAATTTGGAATAGACTGAAATGATAAAACTGTAGAAACATGAGATTCACTCCTAAAACCAATTGACAATAGGAGAAAGGGTCCATGATCTATTTATATTGCTGTATGTTTTATCCAAACTTCGATGTGGATTTAATATCACTAACAAAAACAATCCAATCAATATAGGACAAAGGGAGTAAAAGACTTCTTTGCTAGTCAAGATTGAGAATTTTCTTTTAATTTCATCGGGAAAATAACACATAACCCCCTCAATTTTAAAAATAGACACATGTCCCCTTTCGAGGGGGGTTTATTATAAAAAATATATATATTTTCAGGGCGATCATATGTCAAAAATCAAGATTTTTTCAAAGTTTAGAAGGTTAAGTGATGATTTTTAAAATTCAGAAAGATAAAATACAATCGGAGGATAGTTGAGGGGATCAAATGTTATTTTGTCTATTTCGGGGAAAAACCCCCGGGATAAGAAATTATAATCTATCTTCTTATGCTTCATGATGACCAATGACAATACTTAATGCTCACTTTGTCCCATATATTTTCAATATTTCTAAAAAGTCATTATTCAACATAAATTTTGACGGGTTTCACTCCTAAAAATGTACGATCGTCTTGCAATCACTTTCATATAAAAATACATAATTTATATTATAATTAATATTTTAAAACGAAATTATATAAAATAATGTTTGATCATCTCGTGATGTTGATCAAATTTTATCTCGATAAATCTTTTTGTTAAATATTGTAGTTTTTTTTGGACGAAAGAAATACAGTCCAACGTGGATAAGTTACCCTCTACGATTAATAAATGGACTAGCCCAAAGAATAACATTGAACACATGGATCATGGGACCGGTTGCGTAGTGCATATACAGACTTGAGATCATACCATTTGTTCATTTTCAGATCCACAAAGTTTATTATATGGTTGGTTTATAAGTACTCCATAGTAATGGATTTTTAAATTCTCGATAAGAGTTCATTACATGTAAGTGTTTCTATTCACAAAAATAAAGTATGCGTTGGAGTATATATACTATTTTTCTCGTATAATTTACGTTTTCTTAATACTCTTGAGTTGAGTCCAGGATGAAATATTATGATGATGAAGAGAGGGTAATAATAATATAGATACATTTAAATGAATCAATAATAATAATAATATAAATACATATAAACAAATCATACTTGTGATCCTTACTCAGACAATTTTTTTTGGGTATGGTGAATTCATTACCCAAAGAGGATGATACAAAAATGATACAAAACTGCCGGGACAAAGTCAACTAGACGACAAAACATGCCCCTCCTCTTAAAAGGCATGTATGCCGGCTAATCGTGAAGTATATTCCTCGGCAG
>JAOVYX010001344.1:0-12732 GCA_035668315.1 Drosera spatulata | reverse complement strand
CTCTCAAATCGACCCTCCTTCGATCCAACGTCGCCCTGATCTCCTTCCATGGCGTCGTCGTCCCTCAAACCCTTGACCTCCGCCGCCGCATCCACGCTGCTCCGAACCCGCCTAACCCGCCCCTTTTCCTCCTCCTCCACCTCGTCCTCATCTCGCTGGGCCAGTCCGGGCCACCAGGATCGGCCCAACGGGTACCTCTTCAACCGCACCCCGCCGCCCCCCGGCGAGTCCCGGAAGTGGGAGGACTGGGAACTCCCCTGCTATATCACCAGTTTTCTGACGATCGTGATCTTGGGAGTCGGGTTGAATGCGAAGCCTGATATGACGCTTGAGACCTGGGCTCATCAGAAGGCGTTGGAAAGGTTGAGGGCCGAGAAGGTTGCGGCGGAGTCTGCGGCCGAGTGAGGGACGGGATTGAGAGTTTTTTTTATGGTATGATGATGATAAGTTAGTCGGATTTGAAATAAGGGTAACTGACGTTGGTTTTGTGTATGTTTGTGTGATGTTTGTTTGTATTATGTGTTTTTTCTTTCGAGGGGATGTTTTTCGATCGACCATCTTTGATGTGATGAATGTGATATATGTTTCTTGTCGAACTGGTTGGTTCTCGGTGGATCACAGTAGTGATTTGGTCTGGTTGACCGATATGGCTGATCTCACTGATAAATGTTATGGTTGATCTGATTGATTTGTAGATTAGGGGATGGGCAGAATTGGCTGATATTCCAATCAATTGGTCAGACATCATAGTGATCGACTAGCCGGCCATGAATCGACTAAATTGGCTGAATGGACTGCTTCTGCAGACAATTGTTACCAATGCTTGTTATGTTTTGTTAGGGTTGGCTGTCATGGTCTTATTGTCTTTGCTTGCTTATGGAGCATCGAGGGTTTTCATTGACATGATAGTGTATAGCTTTTGTTTTGGAATCACGTTAACTTGTTTACGTTAAAACATGAGTTTGAGGTATATCTAGTCTTAGGATATGGCTTTCGTCTCTATTCATCAGTTCATTTGTGGTTCTTTTCATTTGTTGTTTCCTCTCTGTTTTTCTTTGTTTCAGTTTATAGATCTTTCCTTAACAATGACAATTCACAAGGAAATATGTGCATTTTTTTTTCCCTGTGTACAGGATTTTATTTTGTATATGCTCTTAGCATGCTAAACTCTAGAAT
This sequence comes from Drosera spatulata, assembly GCA_035668315.1. Classification (NCBI taxonomy): domain Eukaryota; kingdom Viridiplantae; phylum Streptophyta; class Magnoliopsida; order Caryophyllales; family Droseraceae; genus Drosera; species Drosera spatulata. Next base: position 11,556 of record JAOVYX010001344.1, on the reverse strand, counting down.
CATCTCATGATGAAGAAGAGTTTTGCTTGATTTAGGTGTGCATGCCATTGTTCCCTCTAATTGGAAAAAACTCGGCATTACCTTCATCGGTAGTTTTCGTGATTTTACTGAACCATGTCGTAACTTTGCTTCAGCTATGCTCATTAAAACCATCTCATAGTCTGGGAGTCTGTCCGTCGTGGACTTGTAAGGTGCAACCACCAATATGCGTGCTCTATTTAAGGTTATGTCCTTTATGCTTCCCCTCTCCTTATTATTTTTTCCTTCCTTGAGATGGGTCATTTCAAATGGCCCATGCGTGCAACCACCAATATGCGTGTTTTGAAGATGGATGTTCAATTGGTACAGTTGGGAAGGATTTCGGGGTGTTGATAATTGGTGGTGGTGTTTAGTGCCAATGAAAGTTGAGATGGTGGTGTTTTGTGTTGATTGTATCAGGCTAGAGTGGCTAGTGGTGTTTACTTCAAGGTTAGCCGAAGCTCAATTTACTGAATGGTGACAATGACAAGCTGGTCGAGATGGATATTTAGGGTTTCTGAGTCAGCTTGTCATAGCTTGGATCATCAAGGATTGAAGAGACTGAACGATGTTCTAGAGCTGTTGGCGTAGGTGCAATCGAGGGATGAATACAGTTAGGGAGGATACGATAGAAAAGGAGACCGGTCTTGTTAGTTGGGTAGATCAGATGGATCTGGTAGAGTTGAGGCGACTCTGGGCAATGAGGTTATTGAATGGAAGAAGGAATCCTCTCCGAGATTCTTCAAGTGGAAAAGGGGATTAAGACAAGGAAACCTTATTTCAGGCGTCCATGGATTTTTGAACGAGAAAAGGGGTTTGAGACAAGGAGATTTTAGATGAGTTCAGGAATGCGAGTGGATTAACAGTGAATGAGAATAAGAGCCTTTGGTTGTGGTGGCTTTACTAGGGAGAAACAAAGCTCCTATTCTAGGATGTAATATATGTCAGTTGCCCATTAAGTACCTTGTGTTGCTTACCCTAATCGTAGGCTTCATGTTGCGTAGTATTCACCCCTCATTGGTAACATTCTAGCTGGAATTTCGGCCACGAAAGCTTGCTTGCCTTCATATGCAGGTAGATCACAAATGATGAGCTCTATTCCCTCGCCTTGGTCGAGTATTGCAGCCAAATTATTCTCATGTCAGTGACAGGTATTGGAAGTACATCAAATTTTTCTCAATCCTAACTACGCGGGAGGATCTTTTGCCCTAGTAGACCAATGCAGGAACCACAATGTAGAAGGCGGAAAATGATAAAATGCTTACCTCTTCAGCTAAATAGATCTACACAGGGATTCGATCCAGAGAGGTGATAGAACTACAATGCCTTGGTGGAAAATCTTATTGCGTTCACAGGCATCGTTTCATGTGATGGGTAATGATGCAGGCTAATATCAGAACTCAAGATAAGTCCATATGAGGATCATCGATGAGGATGCTTGTGTGTACAGTGCGTTGTAGAGGTGCAAGACACGCTCGAGAAGTAGTCTATAACCTGCTTATAGCAATGCGTTTGCATAAGCACTTTTTCAATGTATTTACCGATTTTTGGTCCGTCACTTGGATCTAAAACTAAACTCATTCTCTAATCACAAGATCATGACAGTTTGATTACAGGCGCGAGTAAAACCTGACTTATTCTCTGCAATGTGGCAATGGTCTATCACAAAAGCACAAGTTATTGGCAAAGCGGACGCCTCGAATTGCTGCAACGAACCATCATCAGAACCCCGCACAACCGGTTAACGTCTAAGTTCTTGAACAACGGATTATTGATGCTTGGAGGGAAACCACCATATACCTTATTATTGCTCATACCGAAGTATGACAAATGTCTTCGATGATCACATTGGAGAAATTGAACTCAAAATGGTTACCAGATAGATACAGGGTCTCCGTATTGTTCTGGAACAAACATGATGCGTCCCCAGTGAGTTGATTCGAGCCCAAAGCTACCTAAGCGATATTCACATGGCCTAACTTCTTCGGGACATCACCAGTCAACTGGTTATTTGATAAGTCGAGAGATTCTACAGCCTTGCAAGAGCCCAGTGACTTGGGTATCCGACCAGTGAGATAATTGTTTGCTGAGAGATCCAGGGATAGGCCAATGTAGCCTATTGGTAATAAGGTTAATGCTCCGCAAACCGGTCATGTTTCCAAGGAAGCTGGGAATGATTAAATTCAGGCTAGTAAAGCTGATACTTATGGCTATCAGATACTTGAGCTTGGTTAGGGAAATGGGGAGGGAGCCATAGATGGGAGAATGTGTGAACTGAAAGTGCTGTAGGTATTCCATTTGGCTGATCGAGGAGGGTATGCGGGTAGATGTGTTCCCCTTCGAGTCTAAGAAGAATGAAACTCGTCCATTTGAGTCACACGATATAGCCCAGCCATGGCAGCAATCCTTGGCCAAGTTGAACGCGGACACCAGATCTAGAGTGCTTCCCATGGCTTCTTGTACCTCATGTAGAACTTTGTAGTCGACCGGGTTGCACAGTTCTGTGGAGGGAGCGATGCTTAGGAGGGAAGACATAAATAGGATCTCCAGGAATGACTCTGATGTGTCTTTTAAGAATCTTGTAGTTGGGGTACGATAACCAAAACACGAATTGAACTACATAGTAGGCGAATCTGTATAGGGTAAATAACATAAATACGACCTGTTATGCGTATTTGACGTATCTTGTTGGTCCTGAATCTACCCCATATACGGTGGGGGCTCGGAATAGTACTGCGGCTGTGTTCATTTGGTATCCTTGTAATAGTTCAGGAATAGAGCAAGATGAACACAAAGTATGAGAGAACTCAGCGAGCTCATATATATGCAAGCTCAATTGCTCGGGAAAAGTGATATATTGAACATTTCTTGTGATGTTTAGGTAGAACCTGTCGGGATACTACCACATTTTTGGTTTTGATTGATATCAAAGCCATTCATGGTAGGAAACATACTTTGCAGCTTGGATCTAAAACTCGATTCTTTCATCACAAGATGACAGTTGAATTACAGCAGCTAGTAAAACCCAACTTATCAAGACGCGCTGCAAGGTGGCAATGGTCTACCGCACAAGCATAAGTTGTTGGCAAAGGCGTCTGCCTGAAACTGCTGCAACGTTCCACTCTGAGGAATAGGCCCACACAATCGGTTACCGCTCACGTTGAAGTTCTCGAACACTGGATTGTCGATGCTCGGAGGGAGACCACCATACACCAGATTATTACTCATGTCGAAGTAAGTCAAGGTGTCTTCGATGATCACATTGGAGAAATTGAACTCAAAGCGGTTGCTGTACAGAAACAGATTCGAAGTATTGTTCTGGAACAAGTGTGATGCGTCCCCTGTGAGTTGATTTGAGCCCAAAGCTACGTTCGGGATATTCACATGGCCTAAAGACCGAGGGACATTTCCGGTCAACTGGTTATTCGAGAAGTCGAGAATTTGTAGAGCCTTACAAGATCCTAGGGACTCGGGTATCTGACCACTGAGATGATTGTGGGATAGATCCAAGCGTTCGAGGCTGATCAGTTTGCCGAGAGAGCTAGGGATAGGCCCGTGTAGGCTATTGCTACCGAGATCAATGCTCTGCAGACCAGTAATTTTTCCAAGGAAGCGGGGTATGGTTGAATTCAGGTTGGTGCTAGTCACACGAATAGCTATCAGGTACTTAAGCTTAGTTAGAGAGCTGGGGAGGGAGCCACAGATGGGTGAATAACTGAACTGAAAGGACTGTAGGTACTCCAGTTGGCTGACCGAGGACGGTATCTGGGTCGATGCGTTCCCCTTCGAGGCAAAGAAGGACGTTACTCGTCCATTCGAGTTGCACAATATGGCCTGGCCGTGGCAGCAATCGTTGGCCAAGTTGAACGCAGACACCAGATCAGTCGTGCTTCCCATGGCTTCCTGTATCTCATGTAGAACTTTGTAGTCTGTGGGGTTGCATGGCTCTGTGGAGGGAATGCTGCTTAGGAGGAAGAAAGATATGCATAAAAGCTTCAAGGATGACATTGATGTGTCCTTAACCATCTGTACTTCGGGCAAAAAAACTAAAACACGAATCGAAACTTCATCGTAGACAAATCTTTATAGGGTAAGAACTTGGGAGCCTCGAAGTTAATCAACATAAATACAACCATCTATGAATATTTGAGATATCATGTCTACCAAATCTAGTCCATATCACGTTACTCAAGAGTCATCACATTTCTAGTCAATGCCGAATCCAATCCATATCGTTAGCAGCGATGGGGGCAGGAGCTAGCACAGGTTCTTGTTTGGTCCCTTTATAATAGAGCAAGATGAACAGAAACTATGATCTCTATAAGACTCTAGCTAAGCTTTACAAAAGCATAGTCAATTTTGCCCGCCCTTTGCACAGGATGGTAGAGGAAATCCGCACAAGCACTTGTTATGAGAGAAAGAAGAGGTTTCATATATCTGTAAGCTCAATTGCTCAGGGATCGGGCCGCACAGCAAGTTATAGCTTACATCGAACATGTCCCAAGTTGCATAGGCCAAAGCCGTCGGGATGCTACCATATATCTGGTTTTCACTGATATCCAAGTTACTCAAGGATGGAGGAATAGAGACGACAGAGAGATTGAAAGAGAACTGGTTTCTCGAAATACGAAGGGACCATAATGAAGCTTTATCGACACCAAAAAAGAACGATGCATCCCCTTCAAGATGATTCGAACTCAAAGCTATGTCCCTGATGTCCAAGTTTCCAAACGACCTGGGGACGAGACCTGACAGCTGATTATCTGACAGGTCAAGGGACTCCAGTTTGATGCAAGAGCCCAAGGTCTCGGGTATATGGCCGGTAAACTTGTTGCAGCACAACTCCAAGCGGGTCAGTGAGTTTAGGTTCCCGAGGGAAGGTGGGATCGTACCAATGAGGTTGTTGCTGCTAAGGTCAATGTTCTCCAACGTGCTCATCTCGCCGAGGAAGCTGGGGATGGTGGAGTTGAGATTGGTGCTAGATATGCGGATGGACCTAAGGTACTTCAGCTTCGAAATTGAGGCGGGGATGGAGCCATAAACCGGAGAAAGTATGATCTGAAAGGCCTCGAGGTACTCCATATCCGCAATGGATGAGGGAATCACGGAGCTTGTGTTTCCCATGGAAGCTAAGAAGAATGTAACACGCCCGTTGTTTGGGCTACATGTTATTGCCCAACCTTTACAGCAATCGGCATCCAAGTTGAATGACGACACAAGATGTGGTGTGTTTCCCATGGCTTCTAGGAGCTCGCGGAGGGCCCTGTAGTCTACAGGATTGCAGGTCTTGCTCGTGGAAGCATAACCGATTAGGAGAACGATGAAGAAGATGAATTGGGAGGAATACATAGAATTCAGGCTTGTGAATCGTATCTTCTCCATGCTCGCAACTCTGTCTAAACAAAAAGCTAGCAAAGAGACATAAAATGCTACGTTCCGTATAACAGGATTATGGACGTTCTTATACCTCTCCTGTAACTTATTATAGCTAACATGTCAGATTTCAGATGAGTTCTGTGTAATGGCATGTCAACCAGTCCACAGTTGCTAAATCAGCGAATCACTTCCTTGCTCGAAGCTACAACGAATATGCCCCATATGGTACGATATCGATTCAGGTCCCCGACACAGCTATATGAGCCAGAAAGTGGCCACTCCTATAATTCAGCTGGGGAAACCTTGGAGCTAGCAAGCGTTGGCATCACCGCAGTAGAACTTCGACTTAATTATTAGCTTCAATCTGAGAGAATTTTCCTGTGATCGCACTATCAATCAACAAAACACTAGCAACAGAAGTATGAAAAATGCTGACAACCAACATATCGATCTGTCATGGTTCAGGGATACTGATGCTTGAGGACTCAAAAGCTTACTGGCCTATAGAGAACGGGTTAGGGGTTCGACTACCTATCATAAAAAATATTGACCTACAGCTTCACCAAAACAATGGTTCATCATGGCACGATTGGCCGCATTATCTCAGTATATGTCCAATTATAGATGTTTTCTCGCAAGAAGAGCCACACTACAATATCAATATCAGGAGCTTTAGCTTCCAGTATGTATCCAGGAGGAATAGCACGAGGAATCACAAATAACCGGAATATCAATAATGACACAATTTGGCGCTCAACGTTAACTCTAAATAGAACAGAACAAACTTGAAAATGTGTCCGCAAGGAGTAGCAGCATACAACGTCAAGATGTACTGTATATCCAATTAGGTAATTGGAGTAAGAAGTATCCAAACCATCTATGGGGAAAGAAAAAGAACTGGTACTAGTATTTGGGAACAAGGGAATAAGGGAATAAGGGGCATCAACTTGTTTGGCTGCATCAACTGTAACCTCCTTATTCCCTTAGAATTATGCTGTGTAAAATGAAGGAAAACGATAAATGTCAATCCACCAACTTCCTATCTTAGGGGATGACGTTAACCCAGAAAAACATCACAGACTATAAATAATGACGTATCTTTTCAAACGATATTATGATCTTAAGAACCTAACTCCCTCACCTATGACTCACCTAATTGCATAAGTATTCAATCCTAGCGTTACATTTCTTACTAGGACGCATGTTTCTTGGATTCTATCATTACAACAATTGAATAGAATATCCTGCTCCGACTTTCAGAAGGAAGCAAAGCTGCAATGGAAAGGATGATCAATGAATAGATGCTTAATGAAACAAAAGTGCACAAAATTCTTGAGATGTTCCTTTGACAGATCAGATCAAGCACTGATCATCTAATTCCAGAAAAAACGTTGCGATTCAAGATGATGAACATTTATGACAAAAAGACCCAACCCCAAAGAATAAGACGCAGGCCTGGATGAAAAGGATGATTGATCTACTACACATACTGCCCGAGATCGAATTAAACATTCAAGCAAGGACTTTGATACAACACAATGAAATTATGATCAACGATAAATTATCTTTACTATCAGACTATGAAATTACATCAGAGCCGAATGCCCAATTGAAACACGAGAATAAAGAAGATGAGCGAGAGATAATAAAAACCATGCTCTTTTCGATATTTGGTTCACAAAATAATCCCGCAATCTTTCCAGTTTCTGTTTCTTTCTTCAAGGGTATCCGACTGTCAAGTACAACAAGTTACATGTCATGAAAGCAGTACCTGAGTTACAAGAAGGTGAATGTCACAAGGAAGGTTCCTTCCATGTCAATCTGCTGAGTCCATCCACAATAGCTCGCCGAAACTCGCCGTTGTGGAGAAGAAAGGATGAGACATGTCCGCCAGTAACCCATCTTACTTCAGATCCTGGCCAGGCTTTCTGAAGCTCCAGAACTGAGTGATTTGGTATATACCCATCATCCTGAAACATGTTGGAGTCAAGATATTAGTAGCACCACAAAGTAGATGCACGATGATATGCACTCTCGTCCATCTGCTTCCATCAACACTTGCTTTTTAGTACAAAGGTTCCAACGAATTTCAACTTTGAGGAAAAAGCTTGTAACCCTGACTAATATACTCTACCAGTTTTAAACTTAAATATCGGTAACAATCAACATAAGATATTATTGTATGCATTTGCTAGATTGATGCAGCGCAGCGCTTTCTAATGTTTAAATGACATAGATCAGCAGAGTACTACAAGTTCCAACAAAATTACAGTATCAAACTACTAAACCGTCAAATAAGTTTTCTTACTACAAGGTTTGAGGGGAAACCAACACACAGCAGTTTAAGCAGATTTTTTTCCAAAACATTGAGAACAATCAAAGCAGCACATAAGGATGATTATTAAAACCTATACACCATAAAACATGGACATGATTCTATCACAGAATGCGCTAGGACATAAAACTCAATAAGAAAAGCGCAATCACATTCCTTTGCATTTTACTGAAATTGACCGAAATTAAGCATGTGCACATATTACAACGTGCTACTTACAGTGGCGGCAACAAAAATAACCGCTTGGGGATTTTTTGGGATCGGAAAGCGAGTGACATCTGTAAGAGAGAGTACACTTCGAAGGCGCTCTTGCACTTCCTCCAGAGTCAGGGTAACCTCTTCCTTGGCAAGATCCTTTCTTAATGCCTCCCAAGCAGTACCATGCTTTAAGATACCTTCGCAAAATGCTACGACGGCAGAGTGTGGGGAGAGGAATGGGAGGGTTGCCACCGGGGTAGGATGGAGTGATCCGACCATTGCAGCGTGCACTCCACCTAGGATCACATGTCATCAAGGGTCATTATCAATAAGATAACTATTAACTCCACAGTAAAGGGGGGAAAAAGAGGTTCGTTGCTTCAAAGTCACAGGCAGCGACGATATCCTAAAACTGAATGAAGAAAGATCTCATTGCTAGTGGAAACTGAAACAGGGAGACTCTGTCAAGCAGAAAAGGCATACCCATGCTAAGTCCACAAACACCAAGTTTGCCAAACCCAGCCTCAGCATCCAGCCAGTGCAAAAGACTCCGAGCTTCTTCGATAGTTGCTCTACCCAACAGAAGCAAATCGCTTACACATAACAATTTCGAACCACGTTGCATCACAGGACGCCTTTTTCCATAGAACGGACTACAAAAGGCAGTTCATCAGCTCAGTCTCCCAACATGAAAATATTATGATAGCAAATAGAACATTAGTTTGTACTACTAGTCTACAAGTTGAAGTGAGGGCCTCACCTCTCAAGAACCATGGTAGCAATATTTTCCTTCAGCAACGGTCCACCAAGACGCAACCTCCTCTCAAATGTATGGTCACCCGTGCCTATGCAATATATCAGGAATCATCAAAGTCTAGACCAACTCCCTTAGTATATTATCCACGGTCAATCATCTCATTATATCTGTGCATTTTAAATGTGCCCCCAACAGCAACAAAAGAACCATAACTTAATCTATAGCAACAAAAGATCCATGGCCAACAGCACCATAGAGCAGTATTACGAATTACTCCCTCCGTTCCAATTTATCCTTCGTTTGTAGAGTTGAATGGAGTTTCAAAATATCTGTCGTTTCAGTTAATCTAAACAAAAATTGAAGTTTCTTTCCAATTTTATCCATATATTTAATGCTTTTCATACTTTGACTCATACAATGCAATCCTTAAACAACTTATCATTAATAAGGACAAGAATGGAATTTCCTTGTGTCATTAAAATGTGTCATTGAGATTTCATAATATATATATTTTGGTTTAAACAACAGATAAATTGGAACGGAGGGAGTACTAACAAATACATTTGCACTCGATTCTACTCCAGTTTCTAGAAAAGAACACCTTTCATTAAATGATTATCATCCTTGAAACTAATCTTCATAAGAAGATAACACTAACACTAAGATAAAAAGATTCATGGCATTTATTACCACAACAAAACCTACTACAGCACATGAAGAACTGACTTCAGTCACAAGACACAATTTCGACTTCAGCAACAAGTACAACAACAAACCAAGCCTTCACCCAATTACATGTCATCAGCTACATGATGAGGCAATGCCATTCTCAATGTTGTGCAAGCGATATAAAAACAATGAATTTTACAACAATAAACAGCAATGGCAGCAGGTTACCTGCAAGATGAACCACACAGGCCAACTTGTGTGAAGGCACAAACTTAGGAGCAAGAAAAGCAACCCTAGCATCATGACACTCAGGTGGCAAAGCACCAAGTATCTGATCATCACAAGGAGTCTTGAATTCACCAACTCTCAACCAAGCAGATTTGGTCTCCCAATGAGTCTTCCAAATGGGATCAATCAAACAAGGAGGCCAATTCTGACCCTCAACTTGAGGGAACAGCTGCTTGATAAGTTTCTCAAGGAGATCAAGCTTTGAACCACCCCATCCTCTTGAGAAAAATGGTGTGCTTAGCTTTGTCCTATGAACAAATGCACCGTATACATGATCCAATACATAATGTAGCATCCCCAAATTGATTGTCACCATGATAAATCAAGCCCTAAACACCCAGATCACCACAAAGCCACCAAATCCACAGAAAAATCAATGAAATTTACCCTACCCAGAAACCAATTGTCACAGAATCTGGGCAAAATGAGAAAAGCCCATGAAATGAAATCCAAAAGGGTACTCCAATGAACTGGATCCGATGAAGAAGAGAGCACAATGCTGAAATGGGCACACCAAAACAGGGAATTGAAGAAGAATAAATCAAATTGATCCGAACCGGAAACAATTTGTCATAGAACCCGAGAAAAAGAACCCATCAAACAAAATCCAAAGGGGTACTCAATGAACAAGAATATGATCAGCATATAATAAAACTCTGCAATGGGTGTGCCCAAAAAGCAAGAAAATCAATGATTCAATGAAGCAGATTAGGTTGATTCAAATTGGGTTTTTGTTCAATTGAAATTTATAGATTTTGAAGCAGGAGAAGAGAAGGGGAAGGAAGAAACAGAGGGCGCATAAAAAAACCGCTGTGCGAAAGAGTGGATTGATTGGTTTTAGATTGGGTTTGACGAGGAGAACGGGGCCCACTAGCAGTTTGCTTGTGCTCGTCGCCTCATACTCCTGTCCATCAAATTTGACGGTGTATATATCTATATATATCGTATATTCCCGTCTCATAATAAATATAAATATATATTTTATAAATATGAATATAAATTTTATTTTTATATCAAATTACGTCTGCTTGTGTCGTAACATATATTAGATTAAAAAATATAATTTACATAATCATTAATATTTCATGCTAAATTTATATAAAAATTACGTTTGATCATCGTTATACGCATATTAAATTTTATCTCAACATACATGATATATCTATTGTAGGACGGACGGAGTATTTTTTATAAAATTTTTATGAAATATTAATGATTTTTTTTTGCGTTGCATAAATTGGTTAATTTTTTTTATTTTTATATTTCTCCATTTCATAATATAAGAAACACTTGTTTATTTGGGTCGTTTTAAAATATATGCAACATATCATATTTAGTAACTTTTTCATATAAAAAGAATCAAAATAATTATCATCTGTAACAGTGCTCCCATTATCTCCTCTCATAACTGCTACACTAAACCCCACTATCACAAAAAAAATATTCTTTTTTCATCAAATTCTTCACAAATTCAACACACACATAAATTTGCGTGTCGGATCAAACCGTTTTCTATATTTTGGAACGGAAAAAGTATCATTTATTAATAAAATGAAATTCGTTAAAATACGTATTGAATAGTATCAAAAGTCAAAATATTATATTTTTTATTAATACTTTTTTCGTTTCATTCAAATTATGACGGATTGATTCGACACGATAATTTATATGTGGATTGAATTTATAAAGAATAACAAATTTTTCTTTATAAATATGTGAGAAAAAATAAAATAAAAGAAATAACGTTAGAATGAATTGATATGATATAAAATAAAAATATTTTGATAATATATATATATATATATATATATAAAATTATAATTTAAATAAAACGATAAAAAAAATTACCTAATCATTGGAGGAATAAGATTGACATGTTTGAAGAGAGAATTTGCATTATTGTCCATTGGAAAAG
>JAOVYX010001342.1:0-12735 GCA_035668315.1 Drosera spatulata | reverse complement strand
CCCCCCCCCCCCCCCCCCAAACACAAACCAAAAAACAAAACACAAAAAGAAGCGTAAGTCCTAGCATCATGCAATATGCATAAGCATCTCCTCTCATTCGCAATGCTCTATTGCTGATGTTGTTCTCTTTACCCTTCCCATTATCCTTCCACCTTATTAACAGCCCTTTTCACATCTAATCGCCTAATGCATAGTTCTTGCCCTTTTTTTCTCCCTGCATCCTTCTGTTCTCTTCCTTGATCAAGAGCTTACATTACAAGTAACATATCTTGATTCTTCAATACACTGCTTCTCAAAAAACTCTTCTTTTTTTTGTACCTAAATGTAAATAATACTATCATTAGGTATCTAAATGTGTGTTGAAACATTTTGGGTATTATAATATAAATGAAACTTCTCTTAGATATATTAGTGTAATTTTCCGTAGTTATTATTCTCAATGAAAAATTTTTGGAATATATGTAGTAATTTTTTTCTACGGGTAATTGAAGTAAAATATCTATGATAAGTTTCATTTACAGTTTAGTATTCAAATAGTTTGAAGATATACTTAGGTTCCCAACCAAATTAAAGCATATAATTTAGTACCTAAATACTAGTAAAGATCATTCATACTCTTACCAAATCATTGTAGGCTCTATTATTGACCTACACATCTGTTTCCCTCCCTTTTCTTCCCTGCCCGCCACCACATCATCACCCATACCCACCGTAGCCACCAGCCACCATCGTCTCACTTCCACCATCAATTTCGATCAAATTCGACCACAACGATACCATTTTGACCATCAATTTTACAATTTGATTCTGTTGATTCTTTTTATCTCTTGCTATAGCTATATTACACAAAGAGAGGTGAGCAACCACAGAATAAAAAGTGTAATGCACCTTCAGATGAAGCAAATTGAAAATTTATTTATTTATTGAGTCAAATCGCGACGGTTATGGTGCGAAAAAAATGAGATATTTCGGTTTTGTTGTTTCGATTATGGTTAGTTACAGGAAGGTGAGGGTGGTTCGATTCTACAACGCATTTGTCGATGAAAAATCTCATATTAGCAGAGTTTCACACATGGGATTTATGTGTTCTTCATTGTTCGATTTGTAGTTTTGAGACTTTTGGAGTAGAAGAGTTTGTGCAGATGCAAGATAAGTTTGTATACAACATGTAGATTCACATCTTATAATCCGTAGTTTACAATGAACAATTTGCATTTCACATTGAGTATGTAGTTCACATTAAACGATCTTAGTTCATATCGAGCAATCCTTAGTTCCCATTAAAGCTGTAATTCATATCAAGCACTTCATAGTTCACAACGTTCTAAACTACAATTCGTATATGGTAACATCTTAAAATTTTTTATGTGCAGGTATGGGGAAGACGAAAGTCCAAGTCTTGTAACGGCATTGATTTTCAAGAGCAATTTCATCAAGTTATGGTGTGATTGCATGCAAGGTGTGGGACAGATTCTTACAAGTGTCGAAGAGTTTCGTGCAGACTACTTCAGAAAGTTCTAGATAAGTAATTACGATGAACATAGGCAGTAAAAGATCACAAATCTTTCAGGTAATAGGATCGAAATCTTAGGATCAAGATTACATCACAATGCAACAGATTGGGTATAACAGAGTTGGCTTGCAACAAAGACAAAAGCGCAGCAAACTGGGCATGCAGTAGAGCTGGTTGATGATTGGATAAGGATCTGGGAAACTGCCATATCAAAAATTTGAGGTTCGAAAATCTGTAAGAGGTTGAAGACTGTTATGAGGGAACCTGTCAACATCACTAAGGATCAGTACAGGTGATAAACAAACAACTGTCAACGTCGAAACAATACAGCCACGGGTTCTAATCCTCTGAGCCCTTTAAAAGGAGATTATTTCAACTCTGAGAAGATTGACAACGATTGTGAGATTAAATTGCAAGCAAAAAGCACTCTTAAGTTCGTTGATAATCTAATATAATATATATAATTGCACTAAGTTTTCGAACGGTATGTCATGACGTAGCGTGGGACGCCATCAGTATCTTTTACTTTAATCTAATATCTTTAAATCCAATATTTCACAACCAATCAAAAGATTAATTACGTAAGACTGATTTTTTATATTATTTACATACATTAAAATCTAATATTTCACAATCAATCACAACAATTCATTTTAATCTAATATTTCATATTTAATCATAACCATCCGTTTTAATCTTATTATATTTTACTCCATCTATTTAATATATAAAGCAAATTAAGTTATTTTTGGTACCAAGGTACCAAAATTGGTTTGTCATGTATTTAATGTATAGCCAATCCATAATGACTACTTATTGCTTATGACTTTTCAAAACCCAATAATATTGACTCAACATGAAAAATAATTCAAGCAATCAATCGTTTTATGATGTATCTTCAATAAAATAAATCATACAATTGTTAAACACAATAGCTATTCGAAAATGGAATAGGTTGAGGAAAAGATGCGTTATTAAAGCCAAAACAACTAAAAACATCAATTTAAGACATCAGTCGTGTTTTACAGCAGTCCATTTGATCAGCTTAATCTATTTAAAAATATAAAACTTAATTTATCTAAAAAATACTAAAATTTGATTTTCTTTCACATCAAATTTGTTTAGTCTTTCATTTAATGACTAAAATCCAAATTAAATGTATTTAATATAAATTGACTCTTCATCTTTCCTAAATCTAATATTTTTCAAATATGTGCGAAAAAATAAAAGTAATAAATAAAAAAATAAAAAATATATAAATATAATATAAATCGTTCATGGTTTTTTTAAAAATTTTTGCACTTTAAGTTACCATCACAAATTATCAAACAAAAAATTTATATGATTATGAAAAATTTAAAATCAAAGTGGGATAATTCATTTTTCATAAAAATTAATATCATATTATTTTTTTCATAAATTATGAAATAATATAAAATTTAATTCTATTTTTTCAATAATATTAATTATTATACATATTCAATTCAAAAATAATAATATTCGAAACATAAATTTAAAAACGAAATTTATAAAATATTTATTTAAAAATAATTACTTTAAAAATAATAAAAATTGATGAATTATTATTATTATTATTATTATATTAAAATCTGATTCAGGATCAGTTGAATTAAAATTACATTATCTGAATCTCAAAATTGCAATTGATTTTCACTCCTTGCTGCCTACCGTCGTTCTCGCTTCAAGGCTCGAATCCCATATGAGCATCGCCGTCTTTGCCACCTTTGACGAATTCACTTTGCCAGAGGTATATTGTCACCTTTATGCGCATCATCTTCTCATTTGGCCTTTCCTCTGTGGTTAGTGTATGGGTTGATTTGGGAGTTTGGGTTTCGGATTTGTGATTTGGGGTTTTGGATTCTAACTGTTTTAGAATTCATGTAGTCCCAGGCGTTCTACTGAGGCCCTGACCCAATCCGAGGGGCATTAACTGGTTTAACATCAGCATTACGGATGCTATCGTTAGCGACCTTTCCTGCCTGACGCTGCATTAAGCTCTGCATGAGCAAGGTG
This sequence comes from Drosera spatulata, assembly GCA_035668315.1. Taxonomy (NCBI): domain Eukaryota; kingdom Viridiplantae; phylum Streptophyta; class Magnoliopsida; order Caryophyllales; family Droseraceae; genus Drosera; species Drosera spatulata. The sequence continues at coordinate 9,188 of JAOVYX010001342.1, read as the reverse complement.
TCATATGCAGCTTCAACCTGAAACAAATAACAAAGTGATCACCCTCCGATCTGCACAGCTACGGCTAGCACTGATAATGACCAGAATGATTAATTCAATTACCAGATTACTAAAGTTGTATGAGTTGATCCCAACACCAACCAAGAAGACCGAAATTAAAAAGTATATAAGTTGTTTGCTCTAACCCATAACAATTCAATTTGGAGTTTTAGGTTGGAATATGAGTTCCTTTCTTATATGTAAGCTTCAAACGCTGAATAATAATATGAGCTTTTTGTTGGTTTTTTTTTTGGGATTTTTGTTTCTAGGTTTATTTAGGCCTTTGAACTTGAACTCTTAAAAGGAAGCATCAACTTTATAGTATGGTTGATAGAACTTAAAATTCAAGAAAATAATCAATGAGAAAATTTTGACAGTACAAGACGCACTAGCTGGATGTTTACTCCTAAATTTTGGTATTCATTATCTGTTGTTTGCAACTTAGGACATGCGATAACATCTTTAGATTCTTTCGGTTGTGATTAAATGCATTCAGAAAAGTCTGTCAAGCATGTGGGTGTTTATTATCCACAAACTGAATTTATTTAGACCATCAATATGCGCTTGGTTTATTCTAACGCAGCTCTATCATGATGAAGGATTACTAGCTCTTATTCTTCTAATCAGAATGCGGCAATAGAGATTTGTTAGTTGGCTTTCATTTATTATCTTTTGCCCTTGCTGCTTTGCAGTTGTGACTCTTCCTGCATTATGTGATCCTTGAACTTGAATGAGGAATTCCTTTCAATTTTAGTTTCTGAACCAGCATTCTGTATGAATGTGGTATGCCATCTATGCATAGTTGTATTCTATACTGCGAGATGTAATTGCGTTACATGGTCGGGACATTTTTCATGTTATCATTTGACTTTTTGTAACTTCTGTAACTCATATATACTCAATATTGAAACTGTTTCAGCTATTTATTGGTTGATGAACTTGCTTCCAGCTTGGTTTGTGTGCTCGAGGTTTATTTTGAATAATGATTGTTTTTGGTTTGCAGTGAACCATGGAAAACACTCATACAATATTCGTTGAAGGTGATACATCTCTTTACAATATGGACATTCTTTGATAATTTTACCCTAACTCAAATAGTCCTTCCTTTATAGGTCTTCAAAAACGCAAAAGGAAGCCTTTTAAGTTTATTAACCCTCAAAGTTATAAATTTTCATGTTTTCCTTACAGCTAGCAATATTATAATGTTATTTAAATTTAGGTGGCATATCTTTATAATATGGTCATTCATTATAATATGTATTTATTGCTTTTTTTTTTTTTTTTTTTACATGTAATCTTTCACTCAAACAATCCCCCTTTATAGGTCCTCAAAAACATAAGAGGAAGCCTTTGATGCAAGAACAAAAAAATGATCATAATGCACGTAGATGAGCTCAAAGATTGACTTTGAGAATTGCAATTAAATTAACAAATGAAGGTACCTCTTATTCAAAACAAAATCTCACTTGGTTTTTATATACGTGATAGGACTATTAATATCATACTAAACAGTAACTGTAATTTCATTGTTACAATACCATAGAACGCGCAAGTACAATATCACTTGAAGATGATTCCGATTTTTTTTCTATGGACATCAATACAGAGGCAGACGATACGGATGATAATGTTAATGAAGGTGATGCGAAACTTCATAAAAACTATCATTGTATACATTTTTTTTTGTAGTAATTCAATTTTTTATTATTTTATTTTGAATTTATAACAATTTCGCATATGCATTCTTCTCTTTTTGTATGTAATCATCTACTCATGTGTTCCTTCATTAATAGTTTCACAGAAAAGAAACAGGAAGCCTATAACACAGAAATAAAGAGATGATCATAATGCACGTAGACGAGCTAAAAGATTGGCTTCGAAAACTACAGTTACGAGTGGGAATGAAGGTATCACTTATTTCAAAACAAAATTTTAATTTTTCATGTTTGACCTATAACTATCATTTTAACGCTACAATTATTTACAGAGATAGTTGAAGGACCGTTGGACATAGGTATCCCTTCAGTTGAGTGTCCTTTCTGCAAGGCTTTGCTTTGGTCGGTGGAGAACTCAGCTCGGGTAAAGGCTTCATGCTTCAATAGCTGTTTGTTACTATTATAGTTGATGTCCAGGGTTTATTTAAGTTTGCGTCATGGATGATCCCTAAAATTAGTGTGATGTACAGACTGATGAGGGAGTCTTGAAAAGGTATTCAAATCTTATACGATTAATGTTTCTCTGGTTAGGATTTCACTCAAATTCTCCTTTTTATCATTCTCTCTTAGTTAGATCCCCATTCTGTTGCTTCTTTTTTGATCTCCCTATATTTCCATTTTATGTGTTGTGTTTTAATGATTTTCAGTGCCTTTTCTGTCATCATTCCCAGCCTAGTCTTCACAAGCCAAGTATAATAGCGATGAAAGTTTGTGTGCTGACTGGGCAGAAAACACTTCGGATGCACTATGCGAATTGCGAGTTGGTTTTCACTGACACTGACAAGCTGCATTCTTTAGATCATGTTGGTTTTCGCGAATATGTCCTAGTTCTTCGATTTTTCTCTGGTTTTGACGTGTTGATCTTATTTGGTGTTTTCCATGCTTCCTCCTATGCATGACAACATGGAACTCACATGCCTTCCTCGACTTTCAACAGATTCTGAGATTGACTAGTGTTGAATATTTATATGTGGATCAATAAAATTATGTCATCTGTCATTAACTAATATGAATATTTATTTATGTAGCACTCATGTGGATCTGGGGTTCTTGCTGATGGATGGTAGTTTTCAACGACCTGTGTTGAATTAGAGGATCTGTATTGACTGCCCGTTGGTAAATCTTAGGTTTTTACTTATTTTCCATTTATGTCTTGTCGTTTTTTGTGGTAAATTTATAATGTAACAGATTATTGTCATCTCTGCCAATGAACAAGTAGCTAAACTTTTCTGCTCCAGAGTGACTACTGTCTGGTATCTGCTAATTGCAACCTACTTATTGATTCGCCACAGCAAATGTTAAATTGCCTACTATCATGACTCAATGTGACATAGCATTCATGTCAGGTTAGACATGCTTTCATAAATATTGCCAGTTCCTTTTCTGTGCCCGATTTTGTATAAGAAGTTCAGAACTTGATCGGGCCCATTCTACTTGCCTATATCAAGGAAAGTGAATCCAGCATTTAAGTTTGCATCGTGTGTGTTCTATAAATTTTGTATAACTTGATAATTACTCTGGATTTGAATAAGACACAATTCATACCGTCTATTATGCATGGGCGATACAGCAATTCAAGCCAGGAGAGCTTAAAGAGGATGGGAAATACTCGATGTAGAGGCTGAGGGAGATGCAACAGCTTGGTTCCGTTTTTAATGCTGTGGTTGGTTTCTGAACTGGGTGCGTGTGTGTCATACTCGGTTGTAGCTGCGTTGAAAATTATTTTTCGCTATTGCTCTGTGCTTGAAATACAGGTATCAGCTAGGAAGAGATGACTCTCTCTCTCTTTCCACCTTGAAAATGACTTATCGCTATTGCTTTGTCCTTTGAAATGACTTTTCGCGATTGCTCTCTCATTTAGCAGTTCAAGTTGACCTGTTTCGTGTTTGTGGTTCGTGTTACAGGTCTTACAGGTGAAAGTTCAGCAATTAATAAATACATGTCAAATAAAACCATAACCTGTTGTAAATTTGGCTTAGGCGCAGTACAGATATAGCGATTACTATAGGTGCTTAAATGCACTATGAAGTCACCGGTGATAAGTTATTTGAGGTAAGTGATTCAATCTCGAACAATAACATACAATACTATTTTGCCTTATATTGTTATCAAATTTTTCTCTCATATGCAACAGTAGATTGGCACAACATTTCTCGACTTTGTAAATTCTTCTCATACTTGGGACACTGGAGGTACATCGGACTCGGAGCACTGGTGAGTTTATCGTATGCCATCTTAATCAATGTTGCCTAATATGTAGCTTTCACGATTTGCTTAGTCTAAGAATTAAAACGAGAATGACTTCCTTTGAACAGGTTTTATCCAATGCGATTAAGCGCACAACTGGGTATTGACGATGAAAAAATGTGTACAACTTACAATATCCGAAAGGTATGGACCCTCCTCAAACTCTCATCAGCAAATGGACGATATCCTTCCGATGTTAACAGGAAAAAATTAGTTATATGTAATGTGGAACATTGAGCATGGTAGTTTTTATAAACAGGAGCATATCTTTGCAGGTATCAGACAACCTGTTCAGGCAGAGCATAAGTCCGGTTTAAGCAAATTACTATGAGCATGTATTAATGAAGGGAACTCTAAGCATACAAAGAGGACAAGAGCCTGGAGCCATGATCTCTTTTCTACCTCAACTATGGAACAGGCACAACAGTGCTCCGCCGTGTTCATGCTAAATGACAACTAGATTGTACTTTGTTAACACAAGTTTAACTCTTGCAATTGGATTATAGATATAAAAATCTTATAGCATAGTATACTTGATGATCTTTTAGGACTCGAATCTTACCAAGTTGGGCGATTCCATATACTTTGAAGATGGCACGGAAGTTCTTGTACTGTACATATTCCAGTACATACCTAACACATTGAATTGGAGGGGATAGGATGAAGCTGCATAGGAGGTCGATGAAGTCAACTCATCCAACTCCACTTTTCATGTAACCTTAAATATCAAAACTATGTTGAGATAACGAAATAAGATAGCATGTCGCACGATTTTGATCATGTCGGAGGAGGACAGCGACGAGTGTGTCGTGTGCAAAAAGTTGTTGGGGTCGAGAAAGGGGTGAAGTATCTGCCTCGTGATCATGGTTATCATGGCGATTGTATTGTGTTGTGGCTGGAGGTGCGAAACTCGTGTCCAGTTTGCAGGTTCGAGTTGCCTACTGCTGATGCTGATTATGTGGAGGAGAGGAAGAAGAGATTCGCAAGTTCTTCTGCTGGTGGATCGTGGAGTTTGACAGTGATGGATTTATCATACTAGCGTTAGGCTATGGAGTTGCTCGGAGTCGTGTAAGCTTATGTTTCGCTTCCAATATTGCTCTAAGCTTTTAGTTTCGTTAGTTAGGATGTGAGATTGGTTGAAAGTTGCATCGTGCTTTCCTCGCCTCTGCTTGTATGTGAATACCTGGTTTCCAATTGACATTAAACAAAATATTGTTTGAACAAAGAATCTGGTTTTCGTAGTTTAGACAATTTGTTCGTTTTCATAGACACTTCTAATAATCCCTCTATGTTCTTTGATATTTATTTCAAGTAGACTGCCAGGTTTGGTAAAAGAACAATATTCTCCCCATCCGAACAAAACAAAACTCAACATTTGAAACACAAAACTCAGAATGCAAACCTCGACGTTAAATTTCCTATCATGGAACTATTTACTCTTCCAAGAATCTTTCTAGCTATTTTCTTAGTAAAAAACCTTCGGTTCCTTTCTTAGTTTTGTTATCAAACCTTCCTTATCCTAGAAAAACTCTGTTATGGTCGAACAAACTTCACCCCTAGAAATGTTAATTATTTTCTGTTCATTTTAATTTGTGTAAATTTCTTACCATTTTAAAAACACCCATTTCTTAATGTGAATATGACAGATAATCAAATGAAAAAGTATCAACTGTCATTGGTAAAGGATTGAAATTACATATCTTTATGGAAAAGTAAAATTAGTATCAAACATTAACTTTATTATTCAACTTATATAAACAAAACTAAACTCAAAGATACAGAACAACACTAAAAAAAATATTTTTTTTGTTTTAGAAAAAGCAATCTCAATTAACACCGATTTCGTGAAAATATATTACACTATCTATTTCAACTATTAATTAAAAACATCAACTGTTATTACACTATCTATATCAATAGCTATCAATGTTATATTAATTAGATATCTATTCGATAACCATGAGACAAAATAAGCTTTTAAACAAAATACATTTCTTACTGGATGATATAGTTGATATCTTGTGAAGTTTTTTTTATATTTATTTACAAAATAAAAGATTTAACAGAAATCATCGATAACAACTAAAATCTATATAAAGCATGAGGAAGGAACAAATTGACACAAAAAACCGCAGAAATCCCCCTACTGTTGCACAGATTTTTTCATCAAAACATCACAAAAATTCCATAAACCAACAATGTCAATCCATCAACTAAGTTTAATCTCTCAACTATGTGATAATGGTAGAGATGATTGGAAGTTCAAAGTTCGTGTATCAAGGATATGGGAAACTACTCTAAAAAAGGGAGATGCGACAAGATCATATGTTGTCTTCGTAGATGAAGCGATAAGTTCAAAGCTTTGAATTATTTTTGTCAATGTAATGCAATATATACGAAATTATTTTTTCATAAATGTGACGACATATATATGGTGTGATTCAACTGTTTATGATGCGATATTATAAAGACCACAACATAGGTACCTAAAAAACCTGCAGTATGTAGAAAAACTAAGTTATAATGCTCATATTATGAACAACAACGGGCAAATATACTATTCTGAAGTATATTGAACAACAACAATGTAATTATTGTATTGCTCTTTTCTTGGGGTGGAATATACCAGAATGAAGCATAGCCGTCTTACAAGAAGTTTACATATAAGAAAGGAACTCATATTCCAACCTGAAATTAAACTCCAAATTGCATTGTTATGGGTTAGAGCAAACATCTTATATACTCTTTAATTTCGGTCTTCTTGGTTGGTGTTGGGATCAACTCATACAACTTTAGTAATATGGTGATTGCCAATTAATCATTCTGGTCATTATTAGTGCTAGCCGTAGCTGTGCAGATCGGGGGTTGATCAGTTTGTTTTGTTTCATTATATTGGTCTCTTATGTTTATTCGTCATAATGTGTGATTTCGATCACCACATTTGTGAAATGGGATCAGTTCAATGTGTGTAGTCGGCATTATTTTTTTTTTTTCTGGTATTGGTCCTATTGGATTAGGTTATTATGGTACGTAGGAGGGCTGGAAAATGGCCATGGCATTTTTTGTTTTTTGTTTTTTGTTTTTGAAAATTTGATTCTTTTCCAACCAAATAATAATTTTCCTACTCAATTTATTGATCAGTATCCATAAAATAGACATTATAATAGGGCTGGTTCTTTTTCTTGGTATTACGTCCTCCTTTAGTTTTGTTCGAGTATCTTTTTTTGTTTGCGTAGTTTGTGTAAAATATTTTGATTATTCCCTGACTAGGCTTAAAGAAAAACAATCAAGATATCTAATTTTGGAATATCAGGATTGCTGTCTCCATGCTAGTATATATAAAAAACATTAGGCTTATAACGTGGACGATTTAATCTCCACCGTTTATTCTTCGACTTAACCGCACGGCTAATTTTAGAACATACAAATAAAGTTATTATTTGTTACAAATAACAAAATATCTCAACAATCTCCTCCTATATTCTGAATATTACAACACCAATTAATCTCAATATGCAATGTCCAAAACTGAATAATGAATCATTTATATTATCGAAATAAATAAGGTCCAAAATATCTGAATCAACAAAGGAAATGAACTTCAAGCAATAGTCAACAAGTCTTAGAAATTGAAGTTTCTAAACTCGAACAACTATCAATAATGTCCAAATAAGAGCAAACTAAAACGAAAGCTTCTCCATAGCGTGACAACTCTACTCGTCGAACAAATTATCATCATCAAAATCCAGATTAAGCTTCTCAGACTCCTTCATTTCCACGTCATCCACTGTAGGTAACCAAAACATGAATATCATAAGTAAATATGTATCTAAGATAATGTAGTATAGTGCAAAAAACTATCTGGTCCTACTACAAGAACCTAGCATAATTTCACAAAGATGGAGATGAACACCAATAGACATTATGATCTAATTTTACAATCAGAACTAACAGGTTTTTTCAAAGAACCGTTTCATGTTTTCATTTAGAAGGCTATAGTCAACATGTCTAAACATATAAGTTTGTTGTATCATTAAATTTTGGAATGACACTTTAAATCATATCAGACCTATCATCAAATGTCGAATGATATAAAGTTGACTATAACGTCATCGAAATATATCATATAACTCTCATATCCATATTTGAAAAAAATTTAATACTAATGTTTTATGCAAAGATTTGTCACATCATCAAATTTGAAATCACATAACAATTCCTCATACTCAACACTTCGCACTAAGTTATCGAAACATTTGAATTGCCCCAAACGCCTATCCGACTAGATTTTTAAAGTTCTCCTCCAAATTGAACTTATTCAAAATGACAAGAAATGATTAACACCTTTCTATGAAGTCTTTAATCCCATCTCCCCCACAGTTTTAAATATTCGATCTTTGGACAAACCTTAAGTAAGATTATCATGTTTTTCTTCGACTTCACATAAGTCAAAGTGATAATTTCATGTTCAATTAAATAATTAAGCATCGCTTGTTTAAGTCTATCTTCTCTTTCCATTAAAGACTGAGTTATTGATTATCGTTGTAGTAGCTTAATTATCGCAGAATAGTGAAATTGAGTTTATCTTAAACTTTTGTAGTGCAAGATCTAAAATTAAGTCACGTATCCACTCTACTTCATCAGCCGCAAAAGCTAAAGAATAGAGTTCTGAATTCATAGACGACAACCCTATATATGTCAGTCTTTTTGATTTCCAGACTACAGCAGCTCCACCTAAGGTAAACACATAACCTGTAGCAGACTTGTTGTCTCCCAATTCTGAGCTCCAAGTAGCGTCAGAATATCCTCCCAAAATCGAAGGATGACTTGCATAGCACAAAACATATGCGTGAGTACCCTTAAGGTACCTCATCAGCCTCTCAAGGGCATCCCAATGATCATTACTAGGATTACAAGTGAAACGACTTAACATACTTATCGTAAAAGCTATGTCAGGCCTAGTGCAACTCATAGCATACATGAGACTACCAATAAACTTAGAATACTCCAGCTGGTTCACAGCAGAATCTTTATTCAGTTTTAGCCGTTTGTTATAATCATAAGGTGTAATACCCCGAAATTTGGATATTAAATATATACAAATATATAAATAACGCTATTTAAGAATACGAACGATATAACGAATACGTAACGTTATATTGGTATAACGTATGTGTTTAACAAATA
>JAOVYX010001341.1:0-41326 GCA_035668315.1 Drosera spatulata | reverse complement strand
CCGTAATCTTTCTCATACTCTCATTCCCAATTATCTTCTGATCATGATTTCTAGGGTTTTGGTTTGTTTCACTCGAACCCTAGAATTCATTTCTCTTTCAATTTCCAATGCAGTATTCGATCTTGTTGTTGCTTGATTTTGACTTTGTGTGCTGAATCGGTGTGGTTGTTGCAGGGAGCACGAGAACGAGAAGGAGGAGGAGAGGAGATGGCGGCGCCGGTGGCTCGAGAGTGGACCGGAATCAACCAGTTTCCGGCCGCGACGCAGGCGGCGTTGCTTGAATTGCTGGGGAAATTGAAGCAGGAGGTTCGGTGCTCGAGTCTGTTGGTTTAATTTGTGGAGAATAAATAATGTGATTAATTGAAGCTTAAGAGGTCGTTTAAATAATTGGTTAAGCAGAGGTTTAGTGATATGATCGATTTTGATTTAGTGGTCGAAGATACTTGAGTGAATTGAATGGGGGATGTGTGTTTTCTCATGAGGTTTTGTATTGTGTTGTAGAAAGTGTGCTCGTTGACGATACTTGTTTTGGGAAAAGGCGGTGTAGGGAAGTCGTCGACTGTGAATTCGATCATCGGTGAAAGAGCTGTCACTGTTAGCCCTTTTCAGGTGATTATACTTCATGTTGTGGTTGTTTTCTTCTGTCATCTGTGTTTTGGTTGCATCTTTGTCGGTCGTTATGTTTCGTATATGTTTCCATTATATTCTTCAGTTTATGATATTGGATACATTTAAGCGATATTGGTAGCATTCTTTGGTGAAAATGCTCATCGCCTATTTTTTACGAGTGTCAAGAAGCAATGGCGGAAGAAGAAAATGCAGTTCTAAGATAGATGGAATTGCCACCTTGTTGGATGGGAAACGGGTTTCCTTCAATGAAAGTCTTGTTGAGATTCACCGTTATCTATGCAGTTAGATGCACAAGTGGTTGACTGATTTTAGCTTTTTGCTGTTCTATTATGGTTATAGGGAGCAAAATTCACTTTTATGGACTAATGAGAAGAATATGTATAAGCGAATTTTACAAATTAGAATATTTATTTCACCATCCTTAGTTAATTCTTTTGTGCGGATTGTTGATGCTGTGAATGCTGATGCTTTTCAGTCAGAAGGAGTTCGGCCTGTGATGGTTTCACGCACGAGAGCAGATTTCACACTGAACATTGTTGACACTCCAGGGCTCGTGGAGGGAGGATATGTAAATCGTCAGGCATTGGATATGATTAAAAGGTATGGTGCTTGCTATTAGGCAACCTTCTTTTCTATGATTGTTGTTGTTGTTGCACACTTAATTCCTCTCTTAGTCTGCTGGTTGAAAGTTAAAAGAGAAAGGCTTTCTGAGAAGAGAAAACTCTTTTTTTTTTTTTTTTCTTTTTCTTTCTTTTTAAATCTGGATTTGTTCTATCTGCAGGTTCCTTTTGGAGAGGACTATTGATGTCTTGCTATATGTGGACCGATTGGATGCATATAGGGTAGACAGCTTGGATATGCAGATTATCGAAGCCATTACTGAGAGTTTTGGTAAGGGGATATGGGATCGAGCTGCCGTTGTTTTCACCCATGCACAACTCTCTCCTCCAGATGGTTTGAGTTACGAAGAATTTCTCGGTAGAAGATCGAAGACTTTGCTCGAAGTTGTTCACAAGGGTTCTGGAAAGGTTCAGCCGTTCCGCGCTGCTGTGAACAACTTGATTGGATCAGACTGGCTGGGATCGTCCACGGTTAGATTATACCCATTCTTGAATTTTACCACAAATATCTTCCAACCCCTCCGTCGCCGCCCAAAAAATAAAATAAAATAAAATAGTCTAGTTATCTGCCTTTTTTATTTTGATTTTGATTCATTGTTGCTTTATGTCTCTTGCATACATTTTTACATGGTGCATGGGAGTTGTCCGATGGAACTAGTAGTTAACCTAAGTAAGCAAAAGTCCCTTGTGGATTTCAATGGAGTCTGGGGTAATAATTGTGGTGATATAAGCTGTGCTGTTGGACTTTTGCATACATGTTTTTGCATGCATATTAGTGATGTTTATTTGGGATTGTGGTTTTCTGTGGTGTTGTATTATCTTTCCTAATGTCTCGTCTGATCACTTATAAAATGTTTGGGGCCCATCCGTTAATGTGGTATTTCAGGAGAGTCCTTTGTATTATGCTGATCTATGGTTCTGTTGATCTTATTTGCTTTCTAGATCTGTGGAATGCATCAGAACTTCTTTCTCATTTTTTTTCAATTGTTTGAATTTAAGTATCGAAAGATTCAAAACTGATTGTTCTGCTTGACTTGTACTAGGTGCAACCTTTGCCCGTCATTTTGGTCGAGAACAGTGGAAGATGCAACAAAAACGACAAGGACGAGAAGGTAGGATTTTCTAATTTCCCTTGACAGCTAATCAACATTCATTTTCTGCTTGCAAGATTACTTCTCAGAACCCCTGACTTGACCTGTTTTTTTTTTCCGCCTCTTAGATTCTTCCAAACGGGATTGCATGGATTCCGGAATTGGTCAAAACTGTAACTGAGATAGTCTCAAATGGAACGGAAGCAATCCACGTTGACAAGAAGTTGGTTGATGGTCCCAATCCCAATGCTAAGAACAAGGTGCTTATACCCCCGATTCTCTTGGTGCAAGTAAGTTTCCACCTAGAGACTTTGCAATACAAATTTCTTTCGTTTGATTTGCTGTTGCTTATGAATGCGTTTGCTTCGAGATAGTTATTTTTCTAAATAATTAAGCATATTTGCCAAAATGTCTGGCTTGTTTTACTTGCAATCTTGTTTGGAAAATGCTGATAGGAAACTGATGAGAGTGAATTAGGATTCAAGCTTCTGACTTTGGTGGTTGATACTTGGCATGGAAATATGGCGCTGGCATTTGGACTGTATCATCAGGACTAAGTAAAAGTCCTAGGTGCCATCAGGAACCTCTCATGTGGAATATCAAATAAACACCAATCATGATATTTTCTTTTTTTAACTTAAGTGCAGAAGGAAAAACAAAATGTTGAAGGTAGAATGATTGTTTAACCTGTATCCTTGAGTCACATTCAAAGACGCCTAGGAAAGGCACCGGCCTAAGCTTTTGCCTTTGTCGCGATTTGTCTTTCTTTGCTTCAATACAAACAGCAGTGGGGCGACTCCATCTCTTCTAATCCCACCCCCGAATTTTTTTGATGAGAATCTCCATCTATGTTTTTTTTCTCCATGGCAGTGTCTCTTCATCATTCCGTTGATAAAGCGCATGATCCTTCAAGATAGCTAAAACGGAAGGCGATCATTTTTTGAGAGTTCGAAGGTGCCTCGGTGGGAGTTCTGGGAATCTGCTAGGTGCTCATCTTTGTAGGTATATGATATCCATGAAGACACAGCACTCATATGTGCTGTAGTTCTCTCTCTGGACAATTGCCTGTTTTGGTGTTCGTAGTGTCGATCTTTAGGGTGTAGTGACTGGCGGAAGTCTGCGGCTATGTGACTTTTGTTCTTTGCATTTTGAGTACTAGTTCGTGACGACCTGGATTTTCTCCGAGTTATCTTGCACTAGTGCGTGCTTATGCTGCTTCTCTTCGGATTTGTTTTGCACTTATAATCGTGATATTTGGGTTTTGCGCTTCTTGTAATCGTGATATTTGGGTTCACTATAGTACGCACCTAAAGTTCTCATCTCATACCTATTTTTTAACGATGATACTTTTCAGGACAACCTGGATTATTTTCATCAAGGTACCTAATCTTTAAGAACAGCAGCGCTCTCCAGATTGTTGTAAATTGCATATGATTCGTGCTCCACTTTTTTCATAAATGCATGAAATGATATCATTGAACCTTACTGTTACGTCTATATTGTGGCGTGTCCCGATCACAGTTATGCTGATATCATGATTTTAATGATACAATGAAAGCTTAAATAATGTGAATCATATAACACTGTAATTATTTGAGAGGGAGTAATATGAAATAAAGAATCTTATTGTTAATGCTTACAAATCTAACACTACCACATACAAAGATGGTACGGGCGATCACCCATAACATTAATACACACTAACAGAATACACATTTTTATCATAAACAAAACTTTGTGCTCATATTTGTTGAAATGAAGAACGATCTGCGCCAGGATCCGGCCAAAGCTACTCGGTGGATGTGATCATGGGCACTTGCGGCGGCCACCGCGGGTGGTGAGGCTGGCGTAGCAGGGACAGATATCGTAGTTGCCGGAGGTGCCCGGCGGCACGCACTTGCAGCGAAAGCAGCAAGCTCCGCATGATCTCTGGCACAGGTTCGGCCTCTTTGACAGGCTGCACCTCGATATACACGCTGCTCCGCAATCTGCCAACAAATTCATTGAAACATATTGTTAGGTCTCATAACCGCTGCTGACAGCCATCAAAGATTTTAATCGACAATGTTCATATGATCTAGCATCAATGCTCCCAAAACTAACTTGATACAAAACTAACATGATAGTTTAAGTAATGTAATTTATCTTTGTATCAAAGGAAAGACATTGTTGTCTTTGATCATCTCACGACTCTAGTCAAGCTTCGGCTCGACACGTACGAAATGTTAAACTGTTGCAATCTCAGAAACCCGTTCGACAAAATTAAGGTAAGTAGAAGTTGGGAACGCACTCAATAGGCCAACGGGAGGAGTCACAGCCCCGACCGCGGGCTTGGTGAAGTTGCCACCAGGAGTTCCAACCGCAGGCTTGGTTGAGCTGCCACCACCACTGACCTGTATTCATCACATTCCATATCTCAATTACTCGCACACATTTTACAATCATCAAAGCTTCAACCCAAAACCAAAAGCCAGAAGTAGAATAAAATGAAGTCTCTGATCAGCTGGTGAAGAAATGCTTACTGGTATATCAGCATTGGCTAGCACGGTGGCAAAGAGGACAACAGCAGAAATCATAACAAGCTTAGAGAGAGCCATTGATATGATTATTTGTAAGTATGATTAATATTTGTTGATGTGGAAAGGAGGAGAGTCCGAGTTTTGATATTTATAAGAGAAGAGGAGAGGATGAAGATGAAAAATGTGAAAGGAAGGTGACAAGAAACTAGGACGACTATGATGATGAAGCAACAACCAATACATTGAATGGGCGACTGTACGTGCTGGTTTAGTTTAGTGGCAGGAAACTACGATGAGTATGACAATGAAGCAACAAGTATAGTGTATGCACGTATTCAGTCAACATTGGATTGAAACATGTGGGCCACCCTTGCTTTATTGCCACCAACTGGGATAGGGAGCTTTGTTCATGTAACGCGCTACTACTAGTGGTATGAGATTGTTATTGCCTTGTATGATTTGTGTGACGAGACAAAACATCAGAGCATTCGAATCAAAATATACGAAAATTAACTGATGAAATACGCATTATGTGATGAAAAATAGAGATCGGTCGAAGACGATTGAGATTAGAGTCTCAAGCTAAGTATGAACAATAGAAAACGATGAGTGAGTATGCGGATCCGTCTCGGAGATCCTCGACTGTGGGATCCGAACAACATATAACAGTTGTTCACTTGTGTTTTTTTTTTTTATATTTAAAAAAATTAAAATCTTATTAGAAAAATATCAACTCTATAAAAAATAAAATCTAAAAAAATATTAATAAAAATAATATTATAAAAAACTCAATCAAAAAATAAAAATAACATTTATAGATATTCCACAGCACATCAATAGAATCTTACCAACCGCAGCTGATCCCAATCCATCGGTCTCGGCATTTGTCACAAAACTATTACCATGGGTGTGTTAGGGTTTGTTGTAGAATCAACGAACACGTTGCTGCAACTCCATTTTTCAATACCAAAATTCAAAATTAAAAAAAAAATCCAAAATGAGAAGCTTTGTGAGGTTCGATACAAACGCTAATTGACACAGCGAAGTGCATTGTAGATACGTCCATTGCGATGGGTTCAGTCGTCGGTGGCATTGAATCCAAAAGGGCTGAAAAAGCAAACCCATTGCCCATGCCCAAAAAGATCCCATGCATACATATGACAAATTTAAGACGATTTGGTTACAAATAATTAAACACAACTAGACGCATTCAATTATAGGTGCTTGAGAAGCCGCAAGGTGGGGCAAATTAGTGATCCCAAGGAAAACGTAGTTAGGGCTTGCGACCCATGAAATGGTAACGATAAAAACTTTGATTGTCATAGGCAGTCGTTCCAAACTTAATTGACGGCTTACTTTTGTGTATTTGAACGCAACATTAGAACCATATCCGTCGATGAATAGAACAAATTGTTTGAATGCAGTTCCCAAGAAATCACCCGACATTTTGCACCTCAACCAACAAGTTAATAATGCAACTCCTCTCTTGAGTCACACATTTGGGTACTAATGTTGGAGGGTGAAAGTACATTGCATCGGTCGCATAAATCTCTATCCAATATATGGCACATAGTTGTGGATAAATTCCATTATTATTGTCTCGGAAGGTCAGGTCCATTATTATCGTTCCAAGAGCACTCACATTAGATACTATATTTATCTTATAATTATTAATATAATATTTTTCTCTCATTGTATTATCCAATATATAATTTGAAAAATTTCGTTACTTATCTAAACGATATAATTTATTTTTTTTATTGACATACGATTATTATACATAACATTTATTATCATTAATATTCCATGATTTTTTCTCAAAAAATAAAGTTTGATCATCTCATAAAACCGGTCAAAAATTATAATCTTTTCTGGACGGAGAGAGTATTATAAAATAACCCCTCCATCTGTCCATAATGCATGAAACACTTTTTTTTTAGACTGTCCCAATTTATTTGCAACATTTTTTTAAGCCAATATTTAGTCTAAAAGGAATCACATCAATAATATTTTGCTACGATATATTCACTATCTTCTCTTATAACAATCCCACTATCCCTAAATAATATTCATTTTTCATTAAATTTCACATAAATTCAGCACACACATAAATTCTCGTGTCAGGTCAAACGATTGTAAGAATTATGGGACGAAAGGAATAGAATATAGATAATAATAAAAAAAAAAATAGAAAATGTAGCTGAGAAAAGTAGTGATGCGATTTTAAAAGTGTGTTGAAATGTGTACAGAAATTATAAAATTAGGGATCATACTTAGTAACTCATCAAAATAAAGTAGTACTATAGCATTGTATTTTTTTTATAGGTATAATGGATGTAAATAGAATATAATAAGAATAAAGTGTTTGTATGGTTAGCCATATGTATGGTTAAACCATTAGATTTTCAAATCAATGGTTGAGATTAAAAACCCACTTTTGCATCAATTGAGGGAGAGAAATTGATTTTTAATTTCAAACATCAATTCTCAAATCCAATAATTTAACCACACACAAAGAATTGTATGAATAACCACATAAACACTTTACCCATATAATAAAATATACTCCCTCCGTCGTATTCAAATTACAACGGTTTGTTCCGACACAATAATTTATATGTGTGTTGAATTAATAAAGAATAATAATTTTGTTCTTGTGAGTGTGTGAGATAAATGAGCGAGGAAAAAAAGAAATGTGGGTGGATTAATGTGATATAAAGTAATGATGATTTGGTACTTTTATATTAAAAAAATTGATGATTAAGAAAATGTTACAATTTGAATGAGACAATAACAACAACAAATAAAGGCTTTATCCCATCAAGTGGGATAAGCTAAATGAATACGGCGGCGTCATTCCAATCTGTCATGTACATCATCTTCTGTAAGATTATAATAAGCCATATCATACTTCAAGGTTTTTCTCGTGGTCTTTTCAGGTCTCCCTCGTTCTCTTTTGACATGTGCTAACTCTCAAGCTTCACATCTCCTAACAGAAGTCGTGTCTGGTTTGCGTTTCACATGACCATATCATCTTAATCATGACTCCCTAATCTTATCTTCTACTGGAGCCACACCTACTTTTTGTCTGATAACTTCATTTCGTATCATATCTATTCTTGTATGTCCACACATCCACCTTAACATTTTCATTTCGTTTACACTCATCTTTTGTATATGCTGTCACTTAATTGCCCAACATTCTGACCCATACAGAATCGCTGGTCGCATAATTATCTGATAAAACTTTCCTTTTAACTTGATAGGTCTTTTAGGATCACATACCACCCCTGAAACGCCCTTCCATTTCAGTCAACCTGTTTTAATCCTATGATCAATATCTGTATCAATTCCTCCATTCTTATTCAGCATCGAACCTAAATATTTAAAAGAATCCGTTTTAGGAAGAGCCCCTATTCCCAACAATACATTCTCACCATTTGTTTGACTACTCTCATTAAAGACATATTCCATATATTTTATCTTGGTTCTACTGATCCTTAACCCCATACTTTCCAACGTTTTCCTCCAAACCTCAGGTTTTTCATTCACGCCTTCTTTCGTATCGTTTACCGGAACAATATCATAAGTAAAAAGTAAACAGCATGGTACTTCATCTTGTATATGCTTAGTGAGATCATCTATTATTAAGGCAAAAAGATATGGGCTCAAAGTTGATCCTTGGTGTAAACCCACTTTAATAGGAAAAGTAGTCGTTTCACCAACATGGGTTCGCATACATGTAGCAACTTCTTCATACATGTATTTCACAATCTCGATACTCGTCACTCCCTTTTTTTCTAAAGTTTTTTAAATCATTTCTCTTGGAACAAAATCATACCCCTTTTTCAGGTCGACTAAAATCATATATAAATTCTTCTTGTCTATCCTAAAACGTTTCATTACACATCGCAAAAGATAAATAGCTTCCATGGTTGACCTACCAAGCATGAAATCAAACTGATTCTAACCGCTGTAACTTTTCTTAACATTTTCTCTATCACTTTCTTCCATAACTTCATACTGTGGCTCATAAGTTTGATTTCTTTATAATTGAAGCAATTTTGAATATTTCCTTTGTTTTTGTATATGGGAATCAAAATACTCATTTTTCACTCATCAGGCATCTTCGTATCTATCAAAATTTTATTTAAGAGTTTTTTCAACCAATTAACTCCTTCTATCCGAAGGCATTTTCAAGCTTCGATGTGGGTTTCATCTGAACCCACAAACTTTCTTGAGCTCGTTCGTTTTAAAACCTCCTTAACTTCCTCTATCCTAATGCGACGAAAATAACATCGGTTCATTATCAGATTTACATTCCACTTATTTCATTTAGAGGCATTTCCCTTGTGTCATTAAAGAGCTTGTCAAAATACTCTCTCCATCTTTTCTTAATGTCCTCAGCAGTCATAAGAATATGCTCGACATCGTTCTTAACACACTTTATCTGACCTAAATTCTTGGTTCTTGTCTCTTGATCTAGTTAACTTAGCTTTATTCTTTGCATACAACTTCTCATACAACTTCTCTTGTGCCCTCTTTTGTGTTCAGTCTTTCATATAACTTCTCATACGATTTATTCTTCGCATCGCTCACAGCATATTTAGCTTCTTTTTGGTGTGCCTGTATTTCTCCAATTTTTCATCACTATGACATTTAAATAGAGCTTTGTAATATTTTTTTTTATATTTTATATTATCTTGAATCTCTTTACTGCACCACCATCTCTCTTTATCTAACGGTGATTGGCCCTTAGATTGTACTAATGTCTTCTTCGCTACACGTCGGATACAATCAGTCATCGCATCCCACATCTCACATGCAAATGTCCATGGATCTTCTTTCACCAACCTCTCTCTGAAAAACTTTTGCTCATTTTTTTTTTTAAGTTTCATCATTTTGTCCTTAGATTATATTTTGGTTTTTTGTTTTTTTATATTTTAGATAAAAATATATGTATAACTAACAAACGATGCTGAGTGATGAAATATTCTCATACGATAACCGTATAGTTATTGTAATCCTTCAATTTCAATGAGACGTATAAAAAAAAATTGAATGAGAGAGAGAGGAAGTAATAAAAACATTGAGAAAAGTTTCGGTGCATCTGATTCGAATATCATCACACGTACATGAAGAATTCGAACGCAATACCAATCCGATATCAATTTTCCTGTAAATCTGTAATAAACAATGTGGCCCATTGAAAAATAATTGTTGGATCAGCGATTATTCATATATGATGAGGAAGAGGACTGGCTAGCTAGCTGGATTGCACAAAGCCCACAGTACGTACTAAAAAGAAAAACAAAATCCCATTGGCTAGGCAAGGGCTGTGCTGGCTGGCTGGCTTTGTTTTCTTCGAGGAGAAGTACACCATGATGATATTTTGATGATGAACTGTATCCAGCTTGGGTTCACAGTGATGAGTTGGTGGTGTCGTCTGGCGTGGCCAATGTACACATTAAAGTGCCGCTTGGGGTAGGCTCGATCGATGATCATATGAACAAGCATTGCATTACTTTTGCAGGTGGAGCCTCGTTCGTTGGGGTTGGGGTTCCCTTTGGCCTGTTCATCTAATCAATGCCATTGCAATTTGTTGATATCATTGTTCGACTACAGATACACATCAAGAATCGTGGAGTGACAACGAATGCATATTTATCGGCAACTATTTTGAATTGAAATAGAGACTTAGTATGATATCAAATCATAATGATTTATTATATTTTGACCACCCAAATTACGTATTAATTGCACACTCGTTATCACATCGTTACTATTATACCATCAGGAGTTCAAGACAAACAAACTCTATCACAACAAGATTCATCCTACATTTGGGGTAAAGAGAGCAATGGTTCTACGACCAACTTTATTTAAAATGCTTTGACTCTTTGCTCATTTCAAACTCTGTTCTTGGTAAGTCCACTATGATCCAAATATATTATGGATAAGATTGAGAAGATCAGTGTTTGGTGAATACTGCGCGTAGAAGACAATCAGTTGCCAGCTAGCTACTGCTTTTATGCTACTCAGTTTTACTAAAAGGTCAGCAGTCAGCTCTTACCTTTGCTGCTGCCCCCACGCTGGTTCTCTTTTCACATTTGTCCCCTATCCACCCACCTTTTACACTTTTAATTGTTCATTTCAATTGGAAATCATATGGACAATTTGACCCAGCACAAGAGAAATAAAAACCGATGACAACATGTTTTTTAATGTAAATTGACCACCCAAGATCAGGATCCCAAATAGTGCGAAAGAAGGTTGTGCACTATTCGGATATAGAGTTAGTTTAGTGCAGCGATCTCAAACTAGGTTGAAATCATTGATATACGTTGAAATCATTGTATTTCAATTTTTTGTTACGAAAAACAATATTTGATTATTTCACGATACGAATCGAAATATTATAATTAAATTGAAACGAGAGAGACAATAATAAGGCTCTCCAACTTCAACTCCAGAGAGTTTTTCCCACCCGTCCCGTACAACTTGGTATCCCTGGAAACAAACAAGTTTTGAAATCAAGCTAGCAACTAGCAAGCACTCGTCAAGCTTTACGTTCGTGGTGCTGCAAATCGCATATATCCAGCCACATATGGTCAGGATTCAGATACTCGTGAATGGAACGCGAGAGAACAATAACGAGTCGTGGAACAAAAGAGAAGCCAACATAAATTCACGAGACATCCATTGATGGGATAAGTCGCACGGCCCCTTGCATATCCAACTTTACAAGCTTCACTCATTGTTTCATGTAGAAGATGATGCATAAATAGAGTTCCCAAAATCCAAGTCTAACAGCAAAAGCAACCCATCTAGGACCGAGACGTAGGGCACCAGCAACATTGCTGGCTTCCCGCCTCTAAACTGATCCTGCCTTCTACTACTTCCCCCGTTGATCAACTACACCACCCCGGATGGGAGTCGCAATACGAGCTGCCCTCCCACAACGCTGCAGTTGCAGATTGAAAGAAAGAAGGCTGGTTAATAAGTATGAGTGTTTGGAATTTAGGGTCGTAACATTTGGAAATAAAGTGGGTCAAAGGTACCACCTTTTGACATAATAGTAACAGAAGTCCGCGAGGATAAAAGTTTGGACAATCTCAGCTATTAGCACAAAAGAAGGCCATAATCCATGCCCCATTGCTGTTAGTAGATGGCCACGGGTATCAACAACCTGAAATCCACATGTCAAAGCATAATCGTGGATCAGCTGGCAGCATATGCAGATCATTAATATTCCTAGACAAGCTAAAGCTCTAAATGAGTACAAACTGATGCTCGTATGATTTAAGTTGTTTGCCTACTTGACTTATACAAAATCCTCTCAACACTTTATCCTTCATCTAAAGCTAGCAACGTCTCCTGATTAAGCATCCAGATTGAGGCTGCAAGCTACAGCAATACACACTTTGACTAATGAAGATGTGTCCCATTGCATTGTTTCTAAACTCAACAATCAAGTTGCGCAATGCATCAGATCAAAGACACCAAGAAATCAAATAAGCAATAAGACATATTTTAGGGAGAACATCACAACAAATAATAGTGCATTCTAATCCAAGCTACAAGATCTTCCCATAACAGACTTAGCAGGAGAACCTCACAACAAATAGCACGATCGGGTTATTAGTCTGATGGTATTTTAGGGAGTCGATCAGGAAAATCATAGAACAAATCTTAGTTTTAAATCAGGGAAAACCGGAAAGAGCTTTTTGCCAAGAAATACTGTTATCAAGAAATACAGAGAAATACAGAGAATACAAGCCGGAAATAGCAACTCCTCAGTTATCAAGACAATCGGTGAAGTAAGTTTAACGACAGCTTTTTGCCAAGGCATTACTGTATAATACAAAGTCAAGATGATTGTTGTTATTTAACGTCAACTCCAAAAAATAAAAATAAAAAACAAAAAAAATAAATTGGTGTTCTGGGGATCATTGAACACAAGATGCACCTGCACCAGACATATAGGAAGAACATATAGTGCACGCTGTCCAAGTAATATTGAATCTGATCTCAACAACCATCTCGTCCCAGCTAGTATTCCCCACAGAAATTTTCTCAACAAGGTGTAAATATTGCTTTTCAAGTTTACTAGTCTTAAATCCTCTAGCTAAGCATTCCATTGTCAATGTAAATCCTTGCATTCACGAACGCAACCATAAGATCCATAGGCACCGAGTCATAAGCCTCAACTGAATCTTAAGCCTTTGCAGTATAATTTTACCAAATATCTCAGGACATATCACTCCTAGTCTCTTTACATCACACTGTACACCAAAAAAATTAAAAACCTTGCTAAAATAGCTTTGAGCCTCATCTAAACTATAACTAACTCGTGAAAAATCTTTTGAAGTCTACAAGATATTAGCTAGGAGATAACCTTACACAACAGATACGGATGGTACCAAAAGTCAACTATGTGGAATCTGAGGATAATGCAGATCTTGGTAAAAGTCAACATATGGGGCCTGATGTTCTCTTAAAGTCAAAGATAGGAAGAAATCAAGATAAATAATGATCCCACCAGACTCGTGAAAACACTATAGTGAACCAACAAGCCCAACCCCCGAACCAAGCGAGAACCCTCATAGTGAGTTCACATTGTACGAATATCATACTACATCAGTTCCAAAATAATTAAAACATCTTTTTAATTGGATTGTCCAAAATAAATAAACATTTTCTTACTTGGAAATATTTTTCATACAAACCACCAAAACATCTCTACTTTATACCACATAAACACATCTCATCATCTTTTTTTTTTCCTAATTCCTCTCTTTCACACACAAGGAAAAAAAATCATTATCTATATCATTCAACACACCTAAATTTCCGTATAGGGTTGAAACTGGGACGAAGAGAATTATACATAATTAGAGGGATCAAAACAACTTTAAAATCCAATCAGCTACAATCAATATGACAAGGATGGATAATTCTAGCCATTAAGGCATAACAAAATCTGAAGACAGTACAAGTGAGAAAGTTGAAGGGCGAGAAATTGAATGAAAACAGAAGGGAGTTCAAACCTGAAGAACCCAGTGGGCACAGCTCAAGAATCTAGCAACGCCCAATGCAAACACATAATGCGCCGTAAATGGTTCAACAATCTGGAAATCAATCAATAACTTAGTCACAAGGCAAACTATTCCGGCTTCAAAATCATCTTAAAAAATGCGAAGGGTAATACCTTCGTATTCTGCATGACACGCAATTGGGGCAGCACCGCAACAGCTTCCAAATAAACACAGAATGCCCACGATATTCTGTTGACATAATGGTGGGAGGTTGACGGGTGAACAACTAATGCCAAAACAAGGCAAGGCACCAGCTGCGGGAAGATGAAAAAAACATAAGTTGGAAGCAGCAGCAGCAGAACAGTAGAGCGAAGTGTACAATGCCAACAATATTGAAAAAACATCATTGGTAAGATAGGTACTAACATCAAAATGAGCAAATGGAAGATAATTCATAAAATTGCCCATGAGAAAATAAAAGCTCAGCCATTGTGGTTACGGTACTCAGACAAAAAGGGGCAAATGGAAGATAACTCGTAACATTGTCCATGAGAAAGTAAACGCTTGGCCCTTGTGGCTACAGAAAAAAATAACCCTAGTGCACTGTAACGGTGTAATCCAAGCTACAAGATCTTCCGATAACAGACTTAGCAGGAGAACGTCCCAACAACAGCAAGATCGGGTTGTTGCTCTGATGATATTCTAGGGAGCCGATCGGGAAAATCCTATAAGAAATAGTTTTCAATTTATGAGCAGGAATCTCCAGTGAAGGAAACAAAGAGTATTTTTTCCAATTTTCCTTCATACAATCTGTTTTTATCACACTAGCTAATAACCAAGAATCCTAAAATCCTGCACATGTCAACCGATCAAGATACCGGTTTGGCAAGACTTAATAACAGCATCGAGTTCAAGAAAAAATATTCTGCAATGACTTTTGTGACGTACATGATATCTCATAGCTGAATGAAATAGCGGGAATTCAACATAAACTTTACCACATTGTTTCATTGAACATTACCCTATATAAGACATTGAAGGAGGAAAACACTTCTTTAGAGCATATCTAGTCAGAATACATTTTCCTGTTTCAGATCCCGCATTAAATGGGAGCCTTTACCATTAGTTAAGTTGATGTTGAGTTCATGCATGGAACATAGATAACAAGGTCAGAGGCACTCAAGTAACCGAATGAATATGATAAAGCAAAAGCAAAGAAGCTGAGTAGCAAATGCTCACCACATAATAAATTGGAAAGTTGTCCTTATCCTCCATGTACGTAGGCTTCAACTTAAACCGAATCATATATATAACCCACAACGTTGTAACCAAGGTTGCAGAATCAAGTAGAGTGTGTATATCATACTCCATTACGAAACTACAATAGAGTCGAACTGCTAAGAAAATTGCTGTCAGCTCCTGAGTCTTCGACGAGAGCCCTGAGAATAAACCACAGTTCCATCAAATAAGAGAATAGCAGAGAAGAGAAAATTACTGTAAACTCAACCAGGGCAAAGCTTAGGTAAGACGAACCTTCGGGAAACAAGCGATCTAACAGAATCTACTTTGAAACAAATAATCAAATAGAATCTACTATGAAACAAATAATCAAATACATACGAATGCAAAAGAATGCTTCCGAATTGAAAAAAGAACAAGTTTTTACACCAATATGCTGTGACAATGTGACTTGTAAGCTGAGTACACAAAGCCACAAAAGAAAATCAGAAGTTGCCCGTCAAACCTTTCTCTTTAACCTAGAAGATGATCAAGTAGACTAATAAAGCGTCTGGTTGGTAGCAAATGGACCTTTGATTCTACGTGTAACTCTACCTTTCCTTTATTTCGCTTATTAGTAACCCTAAATACCTTAATTCATCAGAGACACCTTTCCTATTTCGTTTTCCCAAACCTACTAGTCAAATCCCAAGCAAAACCCCAAGCAGGATTCATCTCAACTCATTGACACCTCGGAATCTAGCTCATCGCTATCACGAAGTATCCATGACCACGACGATCAACTCCAATTGTAAAAATTTCAACTCAATTGCAAGCACAACCAATACGTTCACATCAATCCATCGAAGCACACCATCAGAAATTCACTCAATTCTCCATTCTCCCACCATTCCATACAACTAAATTAACCTAAACAAACAACACATATCAAAATGCATAAGCCAATTCAACCCCAAATCCCATCACTACCCTTTCAACAACACACCCAATTCCCAAACCCTAATCCCAATTTCCCCCAAAATCACCCCCACAAACCTCAATTCCCAATTTTCGACCCAAAGATCAAAACTTTAAACCCCAAGATCCATTTTTTTTCCCCATTACCAGCACAAGTCTTCTCCTTCATGAGCTTATAAATAAGCACCGAAATCCCAATGGCGTGAACGGCCTCGGCGGCGACAAACAAATTATCGTGATCATGCACGATTGCGCGGAGCAAAACCAGCGCCGCCATGCCGGAAACAACGGCGAGAAACGCCTTCACCTTCGGCGGCTGCCTCTTCATCCACATCGTCACCGCGTGGATCGGCCTCTTCGGTGGCCGCATCTTGGCCGTTGATTCAGAGAATGATGAGGATGGGTTGTGTGTTCGGGGTTTGGGTTGGTGAGTGTGTTTTGTGTAGTTGGGGAGATGGGGAAATGGGAAAATAGGAAAGGGGTGATTTTGCGGCGAGGGTGTGAGATGAGATGGGTGATGGGTTTGGGTCTGCACAAAAATGGGTGGATTTGTGTTTTGTGTTTGTGATGCACCTTGATTGAGAGATCGTAACTTATTGATCGTGTGTTTACATTGACGGAATCTTCCGTGAGTTGTCACATTGTTTCTATTTAAATCATGGGTGTGATGCTTCTAAAAAAAATAAAAAATAAATTAATACAGAATTAGTCAATTAATTATGTGATTTTTTTAATAATTGGATCAAATATATGTAAAATTATTCTTTTTTTTTTTGTTATTTGATCTAACGATTAAAGAAAGATAACGACAGCTAATTGACTAACACGGTATTAGTCTTCTTTTTTCGAAAAAAAAAATACTTTCTCAATTTCAGATGAATTACAGTATATTATTAAAATGGATGTTTTATTGATATTTTGCATTTTTTTGTCTAAAAAAATTCAATTTTTTTTATATCCCACACAAATATGTTTTTGTTATTAATGCTCTCTCCATCCTATAATCCTTGCAACATATGCGTAATTTATATTATTTTATATATATAAATATAAACTTCATTTTTACACCAAATCGCGTCTGATCGTCCCGTAACATGTATTACGTTTGTTCGTCGTTATACGTGTGTCAAACATTACAGAGATAATATAGCATTCCTTAATCAGCGCCATTGACATAAAAGACCAATATCTTATTTTACCATTAATTTTTGGAACAGTTGTCGTGCCAATATAACTATTTCCTTCATCCCATAATAAATATAACATACGAATATGTAAATAATAAAGTTATTAATGTTATGAATCGTTTGCGGGACGATTAAACATCGTTTTATATAAAATTATTGTGAAATATTAATGATAGTTTAAATTATATATTTTAATTCTAAACCAATAACGTAATTTTTTTACGTGTTAAAACAAATAATAAAACTCTTTCAAATATATATTAAAAAATATAATGACGATGCAACGTTATATTTTTTATCCACGCTCGGATCAACCACCACAACCACGTTACAAAAAGTTTCATTAGCCATGATCTACCCTTTACCAAATGTTGGGCTCCACCACCATAATTCACGCACTAATAATGACAAAATTGACTTGGTGCCAACCCCATTTTCCTCTCCCCTGATTCCAAAACCTCGCCTTGTTCACAACACTTGCACACGGTTGAGAAAATGGGTCAGTACTATCACTACCAATGCTACCATAGAAAACCTCAATCATCACCCTTACCATTTCAACTCATCCTCTTCTTTGCTGTGCTCATCTTGTTCCTAGGCATTTCATTGTTCAGCAGCTCCTTTGGTGGTGCTCAAGAGTCGGAGAAGACCACTGATCGACAGCAGATCAACTGGCTCCTGTATGCGACGCCGATCGTCCTTGTTCTTGTGGTCACGTGCTTGTCGTCGATGGAGAATCGCAAGAAGAGGTATGGATGTTATTACTACTATGGGGTGCCTCCTTGTTATGAGTACCGTCAACCGTGAGAAAGGGGATCACGCAAGGTGGCGCTCGCGCGATGATTGATGGGGCATTTGTGTGTGAAGAGTGGTTGATTCCGCTGTGTCGGTATATAATTCGAGACTAGATCATGAACTGTGTTGTATAAATTATACATTAATTTTTTGAAACTTTTTAATACTTATGATTCTTAAAATAATTATTGTTCGTAGAAAGGTTGATTAATGAAACATATTTATGATCAATCAAATCGAATAATTAAAAAAAGAAAACGTATTCTCTGTTTTATATATATATAATATTAGAATTATATTAAAATTGATTATTTTATTATATTAAAATTGATTATTTTATTAATTATTTGATTAAATCTTTTATTTGTTTTGTGATGATGAAAGTTTAATGTCAAATTCAAAATCAAATCAATTAATGATAATTTGACAAGAAATTTTTATACTTGTATTATATATTTATAATGATTATATCATTGTTATCGGATTCCATGACGGACTGGTGACGAGTGATATACGATATTGGAACATGGTTAGTCCAGAGATATCCATTTGAGTTATGTTGCTCTTAGGACCCTGGTATACTAGAATGTTCCAATGATTGTATTGATGTCTGGGTCTTTCTTCATCATGATCATATGCTAGCAACTCTGTTCGAATCTTGGTTAATCATGATCATATGATAGCAATATAGCGCATTGGACAATATGCTGTTCAACTTGGATCAAACTTGCGAGTGACTAATTGACGTCAAATGCCCAATGCCGGTAAACACTAGCAGTTAACAAGTCAGTCAAGTTCGTGTAAACGTCATATTCAGGCTGTATCACGTGGTTTCCTGTGACTATCTAGTCCAGGTCACATCTTGTTTAGATCACGAATTGCATTTGAAATTTCTCACCACTTGTTTTTATCAAGTCACTTGATGCGACCCCTTGGCACAAGTGATGCATTTCAAACTTAACAAGGGAACATTAACAATAGTCTTTGTTTTGGCGTGAGTGTTTCTTTCTGGATTGAGGCCAAAATGACCCACGAAATCGTGAAACTCTTCCAACACCTCAGGTTCCAGTGTGTGTCAATCATCATGTACATTCCTGACATTTGGCCCATTTGCCACGATAAGAAAGCGAAGCTAATCCAGAAACACTCCAGTGAAAAATGGAGCTTTTCGAGTTGTGGAAACAGAGCAATGTGCATCATAGAAAGTTACTATGTTCTCATGTCACTTTCATAGTTAGAGAATCTTGAATTCTATTTCCCTCTTGGCAATTTCAATCGCAATACAAATGCGGTCGCATTACTGGGCTTTCGAGTTTGTGAGCATCAAACTGTTGTCTGAGGACCGAGGGAGTAGGTGTTACCGTGTTAGGAGAATAAATAAAATAGACCAGAATAGTAACATAAACGGAAGGGAAATTGAAAAAACAGGACTGCTCGCCGGAAATGTA
Organism: Drosera spatulata; assembly: GCA_035668315.1. Classification (NCBI taxonomy): domain Eukaryota; kingdom Viridiplantae; phylum Streptophyta; class Magnoliopsida; order Caryophyllales; family Droseraceae; genus Drosera; species Drosera spatulata. Next base: position 21,802 of record JAOVYX010001341.1, on the reverse strand, counting down.
AAACATTGTACTCACTTTTTTTTATTTTCAATAAAACGCTTTGGCTATGAACTCCTGTCCAATGGATGATGATTCGTTGAAAGATACAGTTCGCTTAAGGTGTTGGAAGTGCTGACATCAACAGGGCAACCTCAAACACACAAAACTAACTCAAAGTTACACTAAGCTGCAAGCTGAAGTTCCATGCTTGATCACATTACCTGCTACATGGCGCCAGAAGAGTAGGAAGTTACTCAGGCAGCAACCTTCTTCGATGTAACGGAATTGACTATAGTTGCAAATTCTGGGCCCTGCACCAAAACAAGACCGCGAAGATGTGCTATCATTATTCATCAACAGCGAAGCCAACACAAGTAACCATGATCCAAAAATCTCATCATCATATCAGGGCATGTATTTCAAGCACAACATAATAAACATTGATTGGAACTAAGTTTGCTCACGTATGCCCAAAAGTTTTCAGCACTGCAATTTCCATGAACATTGGAACAAACATGATCTTACCTTCAAGGAAGCGCCCCCAACGAGAAACCCATCAATGTCCTCTTGTTTCGCAAGCTCTGCACAATTGCTTCCATTTACAGACCCTGCAGAAAATTACACTTCAACATAAGCCACCATTTGTAACAAGAACCAGCACTTGAACTCAAAAATTTAGAAATACTCAGACAAGAAGTGCGGCCAAAATAACAAAAAAAAACTTAAAGAAGAAATCAACAAGCTCTTAGATTAACAAAATGCAAGCCAAAAGAGAGATGTAAGCAGTCCGGATCCAGGACTCAACTTTAGATGTATCAACTACACTTTACTAAGCAAAAAAAATTGCAAGAAGTTGTCATTTGCTGTCCATCGTTGTAAGAGACCAGTAGTGCAGAACACTGTAGTATCTCATTGGTTGCCAGGATGCTTGATAAGTAGATTACAACATTAGTTACCGCCATATATATATGAACTAAGGATTTTGTCATCAGAATGGGTTACATGTATGCAGGGAATCATCACATGCATGAATAAAGAATTACTTCCTTTCAACTTCAAGTCTAGCACAGTTCACAAAATGGTGCTACTTAAGAACAAGGATGACTGTTCTGGCGGATGGATGCAAGAAAATGAGTTCATTTGACTTTATGCACATGCAAATGGTATGAGTCTGGTTTGTTTGGCTTGACGGTAGCAAAAGAAAAACAAAGGAGGTTGGAATACCTCCATAAATAATACGAGTCTTAGAAGCCACTTCTGCAGAAACATTGCTCTTAAGCCAATCACGAACAGCGACGTGCACTTCCTGGGCCTGTTGAGGTGTTGCTACTTTTCCAGTTCCAATGGCCCATACAGGTTCATAAGCAATAACCACATTATCCCAGCTGGGCACCGCATCTTGCACAATAACATTTGATAGCATTTCAGTATTGGTCTGAGAATTCGCAGACATGCTAAATCTTCCACCAACAGGTTAGTAAATTTACCTGCAAAAGCCTTCAATTGCTTGAAACAAACCTCAGATGTTTTCCCGGCTTCCCTTTCTGACAGCAGTTCTCCAATGCAGGCTATTACTCCAACACCTTGACTCAAGGCATATGCAGCCTTTTTCCCTATGAACTGAATGAAGCACAATGAGACAGAAGACCATAACACATGCCATTGAATCTGTAAAAGCTCATCAATATTATACCTCGTCGTCTTCCTTGATGATATGTCTGCGCTCAGAGTGCCCAAGAATAACCCATTGACAGCCCAAATCCTTCAGTTGCTCAACACTGGAAATGAGAGATGAAGAAATTTCATAAAAGAGCATGCCAAAAAGAATGACCCAAGTACACCACCTATGACAATTCTTCCTGAATTACAAGGACCACTTTGTTGCATAACTACAACATGGGTAAAAAACTCAGTAAAATTATAAGCATAAATAGGGAAGGAAAATATTGCGGCCTATTCTTTTGTTTTAACAAATATTACTTAGTCGTAGTGGTTTAGTCGCCAATTAGTAACAGAAAGGTTGCCTACCTGATCTCACCAGTAAAAGCCCCACCCTTTCCAATCCAACAATTTTGAGCTGATACCTCTATCCGGCTGGTCAAAGAGCCCTTTACTTGATCAATGTAAATAAAGGGAGGTGCAACGACAACATCTGCATCATAAACCAGAAGTAACTTGAGTAATTTTAGACTACATAGAAGGGATGAAACCAATTCTTCCTTTCTCTGATAGAAATCGCTAAAAAGAAGAAGAGGGAAGAAAATAAAGCAATTCAATGAGTTATTTGCGATCTGAAAGTGTACAGTCCAAATCAGAATAAAAGCAATTGACGTAGTGTCAAACACCATTTTTAAGAAATCCAAATCAAGTTAACTCACCAACATCAGGTTCTAATTTTGCTTCATTCAAATCAGAGACAAGCTTAGTGATAGATTCTTTAGTCCCGTTCTGCAAGCACAAGAATAACAAAATACCTCAGGCAGGCATTCAGGCTTGGGAAACCTACCTAGGTTGGAGATTTTTATTCCGTCCCTAACCGGTCCCAAGTCCGGATAAAATGGTGAGGGTTATGTGTTAGGTAACCGACAGCCAACACGTAAAAAGTCTCGTTGGATCTCTCAACATGAATATGACGACTTGTGAAAAATGCATGATAGATTGAAATGACGCCGTCGTATTCATATAACCGACCCCACTTGATGGGATAAAGGCTTGATTTGTTATTGTTGTAGGCATTCAGGCTTGGGGTGGAGAGAAGAAATACTAATAGGGGTAGCATGTTGGAGTACTCTATGATGACAAGCTTCCAAAAATGAATATATGTCAAAAAATAAAGCTTGCACATAAGTGGAGAGGTTATGTGTTTCTCTAAAAGATAATTTGCTACAAGCCTAGCATTTGTGTAAGCACGGAAGTCTGGTCCAGAGGTTAAGCATCGAGACATCCAACCAGAACCACCTATATAATGAGGTTTATTGGGAAAAACTAAAAAGAAACAGCGAGCCAATCCTACATAAATATAGGTACCGAAGTTCTAAACATGATATTTCATCTCCCTTCCTTTTACAGGTAAGGAGGTACCACAGTGCAGAATGAATTGGTCACAAACTCAAAGCACTCAGCTCAAAAGCGAAAAAGGAGTCTACGAACCAAGGTCAAATTCTAAATAAACAAAGGAAGACGATTAGACTTACACACTTCCAGTTGCCACCGACGAAGAACTGCAGCAGCATAACAGGAAAACAAGAACGTGTTAATCACCGAAACAACATTTCAGGGGAGCGAAAACATGACAATCAAATGACAAAAGCAAAAGAACAAATCATGACAATCAATTTCATGTGTTAGAGAGTCACACAATATCAGCCGCAAAATTACAGTTCCTGATTTCAACTTTCATACACAACGATACCATAGTAACCAGTAGCATTCGAACAGAGGCTAATAAGATACTCCGTCCGTCGAATTTAATTACAACACTTTTCTTTTTGATTAATCTCAATATACAACACTTTTATTCTTTGTTAATGAATTTATATTAATATAATCAAACCACCTCATCACTTTCTTTCTCTATCTCTCTCATTTTCTCTCGTAAATCCCACTAACTCTAAAAAATACTATCTATGTCCCATTCAAATTGCAATACTTTTCTTTTTACGTCGTTTCATTCAAATTCTTTATCAATTTTTTTATACAAAATATTAAAATATCTCTATTTTATATCACATCAACTCATCCGTCATCATTTTTCTTTCTTTTTTTTCACATTCCTTTATCTCACACACTCACAATGACTAACATTATCTTTTTTTTAATTCAAATGACATAAATTATCGTGCCGGGTTAAACCGTTGCAATTTGAAAGAGATCGTACGTGGTACTTTTATTTTACCAAATTACACACAAATTCAACACACATATAAAATCTCGTGTCCGATCATACGGTTGCAAGTAAAATGGAACGGAGGTAGTATCAGGTAGAAATGATAGCAGATCAGCGAACAGTGTAAGACCTTGCCGGAAGCAGCCATGGCGATGACAGCTCTGGATCCGCGAGATGACATCCGAAGCTGCGAATCAACATTCTGAAAGAAAACCAACGACGGAGCACCACCGGAGCCACCGAGTCGACGGAATCCGCCGCCGAGGTGAGCGGTGGAAACAATCGAGTTAGGGTTCGTGACTCGTGGATTCATCGGAGTAGACACGATTGACATTTCAGCAATTCGAACTTTGCTTTCGAAGAATCACTGATGCTGTTGGTGTGGTTGTTGGTGTGGTGAGGTTTGGTGGAGAATTTGAGGACCTGAATTGGGGTCTGATCTATCATCGGGGTAAAAGTGGTAATGTAACGTGTGGAAGGGAGGTTGGATTCGTGGAATAATTGAGCGCGTGGGGATCACGGACGGTGGATGAGAGGTTGTTTGGTTTGATCGACGGTTAGGATGAGGAGATGGGGTTTTGGCGCGTATGTTTATGAGGGTTTTAAGTTTCTACGAGACTATGACAGGTCGACGACCTTCGCCTAAAGTGTCGTCCACGATCTTCATGAATATCACGGTGCGTGAGTAGTACACATAAAGCATGATGCGTATGAAATTTGGGTTTACATAAAAGAACACTTAACACCTGATCCTTTATTGTGTAGTAATTTTGTAACGTGAAGATCGTGAAACTCTATATGTCTATGAACAATGTGTGTGCTTTTATAGATAGGTGAAATAGACACCATAAAAATGAATCATAAAGTTATCCCTCTAGAATTGATGTTCGTATTAGCCACACTGCTGTTATATGAAATGCTGGTAGCAGTTGAAACTTAGGATTAATCAATGATTCAAGATGTGTTTTGTGATGAGACCTAACTAACACGGTTGGTACAAATGTCAAATACACATTCCGTTCATCTCATAAAATTCAAGATGGACTACTTAATTTATCTTTTTTCAAATAGGTGATAGAATATATGATATGACAAAAATAATTTATAATTAAACGATTGAGGTTTTTTTTCAAAACAATTGAGATTTTTAGTTGATAAAGAAAATATTATTCCCTTCGTATCATATTAATTATAAACTTTTTTTAAAATAAATAAAACGTTTCTTTTTTTGTTAGCCTTTTTTATAAAAAAATTAAAAATTTAAAAAAAATATCAAATCAATATCATCTATTATTATACATCTGTTAATTCCTTTCTTAGTTGTTATACTAAACCCACTATCATAAAAAAAAATATCATTTCTTCACTTTAGCAAGATCAATAGAAATCCAACTCACGTTATCGAATCAACATATTATAATATAGAAAAATATGTGGTTGATTTAAAATCAGTCTACATAGTTAATTTTATATTATAAATTGATACATATATATTTTATAATTAAAATATGAAAAAAAAAAATTCAACGACTTATAATATAAATTTTTTAATTTATAATATAAAATCATCGAATATGCTGTCATAAATTCAACCCCAATGCACATTTATACTACCTCCGTCTCATAAATTTTGTATCGTTTTGTCATTTTGGGATGTCTCAATTTTTTTCACATCATTTTTTAATATAATAAATTTTATATGATTATTAATTAAAATAGATAATAAGAAAAATTTTAAATAATTGAACATTAATATTAAAAAAAATAAATTGAAATTTATATGTAAAAAATAAATATTTTAAAAAAATATAAAATAATAAAAATAATTAATATAAGAGGAGGAAGTATTACACGCAAAAACCAAACCCATCAAAATGCAGATGTATTAAAACGAGATCTGTTCCGCTAACCAGAGTCTTCCTAAAACGCCAATCGAGGCCCGCCTATCACCGGCCGCTGGAAACCCTAACAACCAATCTCCCGATCCAAGAGAGACTTGCAGAGCCTCCAATTGAGAGAGGCAGCCATGGCGGGAATGGGTGATGGATACGTCGGCACAGCGCAGGACGCGGTGAGGATACGGCGGCTGGAGAAGCAAAGAGAGGCGGAGCGCCGAAAAATCCAAGAGCTGAAGAGCAAAACAGCCTCCGGCAAAGGCCAGCCTGGTCTCCTTCAATTCGGCTCCGGCACCTCCGAGGTATGTGAAATTCTCTTTCTACGCTATTCTTCAAATTCATGGGTTCATGTTATTGTTCATTTCGAAGTTATCTTGTGCCTCAGGGTTTCGTGAAGTTTTGATGTTGGTGATTGTGGGGGTGAATTTGGTGAATCTATATTTGGGGTTCATGATTGATTTCGATTGTGGTAGTGAAGGACGTGGGGTGTGATTGTGAAGGATGTGGTATTGAAACAGGAAAGATGCTGAATCTGTTTTTTTGTTTGGATTTTTAGTTATAATTTATCCGTTTTTGTTCTAAGAGAGCAAGGAAAATAAATACGAGAAGAAGAACGAGGCATAGATATGAATGAGTGAAGAAGTAGCTGTGTATCATGTTCTTCACGACGTTCTGGATGGAGGCAGAGAGGCCGGTGTGCTAACCTAGTAGACCATGACTCTGAGCTCGATCCAAGAAATAGTTGTAGAAACACAGAGAAGAAATGAAAAGAAGGCTATAAAGAGGAAGTTGTCTTTCTTAAATGGGCGATTTCTAATATGTATTTCTATGCTTTTGGGTTGTGGGCAGAAGCTTCCATACCTTATGTTAACTTTTGGAAGGAAGACACCTTACCCTGTTGACTGATTCTTTATATTCCACCCTACAGATACTGGAGACTGCCTTTAAGAAGGAAACTGTCGGTCTTGTGACAAAAGAGCAGTATGTTGAGAAGGTAATTTTTTGATAATGTGATGATTTTGTCATTTGACATGTCTGCTGTAAGCGATGTAGCGGCTTCTTTATTGGCTGTATTTGCCTTGCAGAGGGTTAACATTAAGAACAAGATCGAGGAGGAAGAGAGAGAAAAACTTCAGAAGTTGCAGCAAGAGTAAGCTAAGTTCTGCTATTGAAATCGAGTTGTATGTATCTTTCTCATAGATACCTTCAACGTGTCTTCTCATGCATACAGAGAGGAGTTACTTCAGCTTCAGAAGCGCAAAAAGAGGAAAGTTAAAGTTGACTCTCGTTTGTCATTTGCTGATGAACTAGATGATGTTGAAGAAGAAAATGAGGAAAATGGTGAGTTCTCGATCTTCTACTCTTTCCTCTTGCTACTGTGCATACTTGAGTATTTCTATTGCTGTTGTAGTTCATTTGATGAATGCTTTGTAATGTTTGTGAAGCAATTTTTCAGGAAGCAAGGGACTACCGAGTTTGAAGCATGGGAAATTGGGTAAAGATCCTACTGTTGAAACTAGCTTCTTGCCAGACAGGTTAGTTGATTTCTGAATGTGCGTTTCCATCATTTCTGAAACGTTATTGTCAAACTAAAGCTTTCTTGGACAATTTTCAGTGAGAGGGAGGCTGAGGAACAAGCAGAAAGGGAGAGACTCAAAAAACAATGGCTTCGTCTTCAGGAACAAATCAAAAGTAATTGTGTGCTTTAACTCTGTCCCCTTGTGAAAGGGTAATACCTGTAATTTTTAGTTCTGACTCCTGTTTTCTTTATTATCCTTTTTTTTTTTTTTTTTTTGCATCATTTAGATGAGCCACTTGAAATCACTTACAGCTACTGGGACGGAACAGGCCATCGTCGTGTTGTTCAAGTAAGTATAACCTATTTCTCTTTATTTTTCTTCGATTTTACTGAAAAAATGTTCTATATGTTCCCTGTGCGACCTGCATTGTAACTATTTGTTTCTTCTTTAACTTCCTTTCCTTAGGTACGCAAAGGTGATAAAATTGGGGAATTTTTACGTGCAGTGCAGCAGCAACTTGCCCCAGAGTTCAGAGAGATTCGGACGACTTCTGTAGAAAATTTGCTTTATGTTAAAGAAGATCTTATTATTCCACATGTAAGATTGTATTAATTCTTCATTACATTTCAATTTGTACAGACCTTCCTTGATCAGGATACCTGATATTGTGTCTGCTCTGGGTTTCAGCAACACAGCTTCTATGAGTTAATAGTAAACAAGGCAAGAGGCAAGAGTGGACCGGTAATGCTTCTCCTTCATGCAACCCTTCGCTTGTATTGCTTTAAGTCTTATGTTTCTCCATCAGCGACTTCTTTGTCCGTGACGCTTGCTTTTTTCTAGTTTAATGAGATGTTGATTTGGTTTTGGTGAGATAGTGAAAAGAAAATAGGGAATCATAAATTTAGTTATCTAGGTAATTATATTGTGAAGCAGAGGTCATTCATCGTGATGGGAGCTAACTTTTTCTCTAAAAGTTTTGATGGAATTTTCCTGTCGTGTGTATGTATTAGGAATAGGCCGGCCCTCCCAGAACTTGGTACAAGTAATGTTACAAAAAATAATTAGGATAAATGATAGAAAATAAAATTAACATCATGATACAGAGATTTACGTCTTATGATTAGTCCACGGGTAACCGATAAGTATTTTTACTATCGAGTTGAATATTGTTACAAGAGAATTTATCCACCCTCATTAATTTTATGACACTCACACCTACACAAAAAAACAATAATATAATATTTAGGACAACCTCTAAATATTTTTTGTGAGAAGATAACCTAAACACAAACCCGTATTTATCCTAAATTCTCTACCCTGATGAATTTGCTTTGCCTGGTTCTCTCTGCTCCCTCTTATTTGTCTCTTGCTGCGAATGCAAATATATAGGGATATTTGGTTGTCAGTTTTTGCGATTGCTTCGTGCCGTCCCACTTCTCAAACATTTGCGAAACTTCTGCCTTTTTCACAAAGCTTCTCAAGCATTCTCATCAATTCTTCCCCTTGCTTTTTAATAGTGGTGGGTCACGCCACCACTTTTTCTTGTTCTTTTTATAAACAAACAAACACTAACAGTATGTACTGGTATCCTGAGAACAATTGTTTTATACTGTTCTGCTCTCTCAATTGTGTAGATAGGTAGTTTGGGTAGCATTAGTGTTCAAAGTGGAAGAGAGGAAATAGGTAGCTGTCTTGCAGAGTTGCAGTTATATTTCACTTCCTACATTTGCTGTGCTTTGCAAATTTAACAAACAAAGATTATGTTGAAAGAAGTTGTGGTATTTTTTTTTTTGCTGAAGTCCCAGTAGATAGCCATAAGAAAAGTTGACAGGATTTTGGCGACTCAATGCGGTGAACGCAAAGCATGTACATAGGCTGCTTTCACAATTACCAAATTCTTGGCAGATGATATTTCTTCCTGAATATTCTGTATGCTGAAGATTGATTTCTGTTGATTTTGTGCAAAGTATGCTATAAAGTTTGCTGGAAATTTTTTCCTCGTTCTTATGTTCATCTGTTTGTTTACTTCAATCAGCTTTTCCATTTTGACGTGCACGAGGATGTGCGGACCATTGCTGATGCCACAATAGAGAAGGATGAGGTAATCCTTGTTTTCTCAACTTATGCGTTTCAGAAATAGTCTGTTGCTACTTCTTTGCTTCATTTTAAGCTTTCAACTATAGCTTTTGAAATAACCATGAATGAAGATTCATTGGACTATAATTTTCTTTTGACGCTGGATAACGAGTAGATTTTCATTGTCGTTCTGGCATGAATATGCAGCGATACCTATTATCAAATGCTAAAAAGATCAGATTTCATGATCTTCAGTAGCACTTGGTTCTATGTTGTGCTTTCTCCTAGCAAAACTAGTGAGCTTATTTTGTTTGTTTCTTCTATGCCTGTATTTCCCACAGTCGCACGCTGGGAAAGTTGTCGAAAGGCACTGGTATGAAAAGAACAAACATATATTTCCTGCATCAAGATGGGAGGTAAATATAGACTTGCCGGGTGCTTCCTCTTTTTATATTTTGCATTTGATCCCCTTTTTTATTGCATCCCTTGCTAGTTTGATACGAACTATGTAGTCTATATGTGTGTTACTGATCAGCCGTTTTCCCCGTTGCTTTGCAGATATATGATCCAACCAAGAAATGGGAGCGGTATACTATTCATGGTGACTGATTGATCATGGTGCATCCTTCAACATCGTCAGCTATTTCTGCAAAGCAGTCGCTATTGATACCGTGTTCCGTCTCTCGAAAGGATGTCTTTGTTCAACACTAATGTCTGGCAGTTGTTTGTCAATTGAGTGGGATAGGGAGATTCAGTACAACAATGTAATTTTTTTATTGGCAGGCCTACTGAGTACATTCTCTTTACTGTTGACTATTTAATGATTTGGAAGGTGCAAACTGATACATATCCCATTTGATTGCAGTTCCCCGACTGCATTAGATATTTTGCAACCGCGAAGTCTTGTCAATCCTGATTAGCGGAACTAATGCCAAGACAGTTCTGTTCCTCCGTGTTTTTTCCCCTATTTTTTGGTTCTGTGTGAAGCTCTTTGATTCTGGCGTGCATCATCTGCATACATTCCACCAGAAGCTCATTTAGGGTCTGTGGATTAATTTTTTCCTTCGACAAATCTTAGCTAGATGGCAGGTTGGATTTCTTGGTTGGACAATAGACTTGTGAATGCACTCTTTTGTCGTTGACCTATGAAAGATTAATCGAAACACGGTTAATAACATGCAAAATCCCGACCGAAACATGGTTAATAACACTCAAAATCCCGATCGTAATTACATCGTATTTTTTGATGGAATATTCACTAAAACTGAAACTGAGTCCACCTTGAGCTACTAACCACGTTATTTTCATATGTTGGCATATTGCACCGAAACAAATGTGCCAAATGTTCTTTGCCCTGGAACAATTTGCCAGTTGACTCAAAAGCACATAAACCCTAAGCTAGAGCTGAAACTGTGCGTTTTATTGCTCCCGCAACGCAAAGAAACGCGTTATCCGATCGATCTCCTCCGCTCCGCTCCATTTTCGATCGGCGATGACGAGTAGGGTTTTCTTCATCGCCCTACTCCTCCTCGCTTCTCCATTCCTCCAAGGTAATTCCTCCGATCCAGATTCCTATTCGTTTTGATCCATGTCGAATCGATCATCATTAATGTGATCTGCCTTTTTGTGTGTGTTTCGGTCTGATCGAAGTAGTTGTGGTCTGTTGGGTTCTTCTATGAGAGTGTTGATTTTGTGTTGATTGATTGTTTGGTTTGGTAGTGGCTAGATGTCAATCGGACTCAGAGGCGGAGGCTGCTGAGACCGAGGAAGGGGTTGGTGATGATGTCGGGATCGTGAACGACGATGCTCAATTTTATCCGGACGAGAGTTTTGCTTCGGCGGCTGGGGTGCAGACTGCTTGTGTTTTCCCTAAGAACACTGGGAAATGTATGACATCTATTCGCAGTTCTACTTTCGCGCATGTGTTTGTGATGCTGGTTCCGGTGGTAGGAAATTGATTTGGCTGTTGATGTTGTGGTATTTTGATTTACAGTGGTGCCGGCTGGGGAAGAGACAGAACTGCTCGTTGGCATAAAATACGATGGTAAAGACAACGAAACTCGAACTGAGTTACTACATACTACTAGTATATATGGTTTCATGTTATTTTTCTTTAGTGTTTCGAGTTTAGGTGGCTTCTGTAATTGTATGAAAAAAAAAGGGATTATCTATATCCACTGGAGTTGTTTTCTGACCCCTTTTTTTTTGTCTATTTATCGAGATGAACTTTGTGATCAACCAATATGAGTTCCTATGTTGCTTAGGAACATAGTACAAATAGGATTCATTGTCTCTTTCCGTGTAACTAATGACTCCTTGCCGTCACATGCTGGAATGGTATGCTATCAATTTGTGATTTTGAGCTTATCGTATGTACTACTACGTTGGGATCTCGAATATGACTTAGACAACAGAGTCATAGAACTATAGGAAAGCACGCTTGAAATGAATCCCGTTTTTGTTTCTGTTCTCTGGTTTTGCTTGGCACTTACGTGGAGTGATTATAGGTGACTCAAGCGTGAACGTGATTGCTATTAAGGCGAGCATGCATCTCCCGTTCGATCATAGTTTGCTGGTTCAAAATCTTACTGCACAGGTACTTTAGGCTTTATATTTCCAACTTTTGCCTTATTATAACATCAGATCCTTAATATGTATGGCGAGGTTCTTTCACAGCCCTCAATCAAGTTGAATCCGTGCTGTTTCTCGTGATCAGGAGCACTCTTTTTCTATTATAACCAATACGTTGAATAGTGAATTATGCATGTTCTTCTTCCGATGTGCTACTTTAGTTTCATGGAGTTATTAGTGCTGGAGAATTTTGATTTATACCTTCTTGTTATTAACTTTTATTGCTTCTGACATTCTTTATTTGGTGCAGTTTAGCGTGAACCTTAGAGAACGTATTCATCGCGCAATTCTAACAATCTTAGAAAACATAAGTAGATTGAGATACCAGTCATTTTCCTGAAGGGATGTTGGGGTTAGTTCTAGGACCATAGGGTAGATATGGAATACGTATAAGTCATGACACTGCCGAACACACATTTGTGGGGAAGGATTGATGGCTGCTAGTTCTGCGAGGCATTCTTTACCAAACTTGATTTGTGTCAGGCTAATGCAAATCATCAGGATTCAGGGGCTTCGTGGAATGTTGTAATACGAAAATATAGTTCTTGAAGAGGATAAACTTATTACATGATTGTAAAGGGCAGAAGCCATAAAACACTTAGAAGGGAATAACACACTAGAGTACAGAATGAAAAAGCGGGGTATTATGTATGGAAGTCTATTTTGGAAGTGGGAAGAAGTAGAAATTTTAGATTCAGAGTTTCTTACTTTTAGAACAGAGTAAGAGAGAAGACTGTTATGGCCTTTTAGAGTATTCATCTGAGATATAACAAAGGAATTTCTGAGGATTCTGAGGCTACCTCAGGCTTTTGGCTACGACTGTAATGGACAAAATAATGTTGTTTCAAACAGTGTTGGCCTGGCTACATGCTCCCTACTATGCAAATCACAACCCTGAAATGTTCTGAAGCCTCAAACTCGATGTGCCTTTTTTGGTTGGATTCATCAACTACTAGAGGCAGTAGGAGATGACTACTTTAGGCACTAGGAGATGCAGGGGATGTCCTCTTGCATAAATTTGGTGAAGTTGCCAAAGCTAACATCACCATTTTAGTGAAGTTGCCAAAGCTAACATCACCATTTTAGTGTATTATTTTTAGTTTTTTGATAATTAGCTTACAACATTATGTAAAATGCAAGTTCTGTGAAAAAATTAGTAGTAGATGTTTTAGATGGATTCAGGGTCTCCAGATCTCCTTTTTTAGCATGCTCGCATGATTTATTTGAAATCTTTTATGACATTTGTGTAATATACTGAGAGCGTGCTCCGGAAGATACAGAAGTTGTGGTTGCTATTTACAATTAGAGTGGGATCTTGTACTAGTTCCATCTCGTCTAGACTTTTTCTTCTTGGCGATTTTCAGTACAAGGTAATGTTTGTGGGTTGTGGGTTGATCGTGAGACACGATTAGAGTTGGGCTTAAATTATGATCTGCTGGCTGCTGCGAGATCACATGAACTTCTCATTATATTGTGTGTGTTATTTTCTTGGCAGTAAAAGAAGCTTAATTAGATGTACTTTTTCATGAACTGTAGCTTGCTTATGCTTACAAGAATGAATTTCTTGTTATGCCATTTTACGCACATCGTATGATTTCTACACTTGGGAACTATATATTGGTCTGCTCCATCACTCATAATTTGCTTATTTCCCCGTGATGCTAGGTGTTCAATAATGCATCAGTGCCTCCATCATCAGCTCAAGCAACGTTCCCCTACACATTTGCTGTGAGCAAATACTTGCAGGTACAAACATCAAATGGCCCTATTGTTTCCTATGTATCTGATGTAGTATATATTGTATCTATTATTGTGCTTACCTATTCTGTCGAACTGAGTATGTTGCAGGCTGGAACATTTGATCTTGTTGGGACCATTGTCTATGAGATCGATCAACAGCCTTATCAAAGCACCTTCTTCAATGGTACTGTAGAAGTCATTGAGCCCAGTGGCTTTTTGAGCATTGAGACCGTTTTCTTGGTTTTGCTGGGCCTAGGACTTGTCGTCGCTCTTGGTTTATGGATCCAAGCTCGAGTGCAGGATTTCTCAAAGGTATGTAACTACAGTCTATCCTATTCATGCTGATAGCTAAATAGTAAAATCTTAAAAGAGTTTCTGCTCGTATGTCTGATGGGCCTCAGGTTGCACACGTCGAACTACCAAGTTTACTTGATTCTTTTATCGAAGACTTCTAGTTTGTTGCCTCTGGTGCATTTCTTTTCCAAATTTTGTGTGTGTTAATATTAGGAATTTAGTTTCAAGAGATCAGGTGACATCCAAATAAGCTGGCAATCCTTATAAGAAACCCTGAGTTTATGTTAACTTTTCTACTATTCATCAACAGTTTGGTTCAACTACCTTTAGTTGATATTCTATCAAGTCGACATTAATTTTTTGTAGTGGAAGCTGGTACAAGTTATTTTTATGTAGGTAAAGATTTAATTTACCCATAAATGGTATTAATTTGTTAAAATATAGCAACGTTGCTCCAATGCGAATCGTGCTATAATATGCCCATATGATAAATCAATGGCTAGAAGAATGTAATCTAGATTATTTTCTTGTATTGGGATTAGTGTATCAATGTTATGTGAGAGTAGGCAAAAAAAAAGAAAGAAAGAAAATAACAATGGTCATTATCATTACCAAATATGGCACAACATTTGGCCAAAGCCAAATTTTGCCACGAACACACTTTGCCATTGGAGTAACTCTTTTAAGCCATTGCTATAATATAACCATGTCTATCTATATAGCACTTGCATTGGACTTGCTCTAAACGCTAAAATTGAACGTCTGGTTAATATTTTTTATTTTTAAGCTGTTGCTTGTGCTATTCTTTGGTGTAAAATTTGCGATGGTGAAATTCCTGTTTCTTTTTCCATGATTTATTGAAAAAACCTTTAGATTAGGATGTCTCAGACTCTCAACTGATCACCTTTAGTCGTCTTTTTTCTCTGTCCTGCTTTGTATTGGTTCATTCATTGTTTTTGGTTCTTTGTGCCTTAGAAATCCAAGAGGGCTCCCAAGGTCGAAGTCGGTACACGATCAACAAATGCCTCCATGGACGAGTGGCTTCAGGTTTGTAGCTGATGGGAGCTTCTCTCTTAACTTACGAATGATGAACTGTCTGGAATTTTTTGGTTGGTTTTGGTTATTCTAAGGGGAGATCTGATGACTCTATGTGGGCGATTCAGGGTACTGCATATACACAATATCTGTCAAACAAATCCAAGAAGCAGAAGTGATTGGGTTCTTGAATCGAAGTGCAAGTTCCAATCGTACACTTGGCCCATAAGAACTCGAGGGAGCCGAGTACTTGATGTTGATAGAGCTGAAAACTGTACTTCTGTAGCGTAAAATGTGACGGTCAAAATCGAGCCTTTTCCAGCAAGCGAACTAACTGGCTCCAGAAAGGCTATAGCATCGTAATCTGAGAGCTTTGATAGTCATGCGGGATATTTGAACTAGATTTTGCTGTATTTTTCACTTTGAGCTGGATTAGTTCGTATTCTGTACTTGGTCTTTTCGATCATAGTACTTATTTACGGCTTGGTGGCAGCTGACCCTCTCGCTCAACTCATCGACCTTGTCTATGGAATGATTTCTGTGACATCTAATCGTAATATATCTGCTTTGTATCGTAACATTCATTAAATGAGATGTGGGCATTGGACCATCCGCCTCATCCGGGAGGAAAGCCATATCTTATCCCTATACCTCGACTTGTTGGTATAGGCTTAGCAATTCGACCACCACATGGCTTGACATATATGATTAAATGTCGTGGGCGTTGGATCTGCACATCCTCTCATATAGTACGGGATACTATCGAGTATTAATTGGTTGCATGCAATGTAGTCTTGTGTTTCAAGCTGTCACCATGTGTTATCTTGAATGGCCACGAAGCTCATGATATAGAAAGTTTCATCAACACTCAACCCCCAACAATGAACAATCCTCTGTTTTCCTGAGATCATGAAAAGGTGAAAAAGCACACAATGTTCCTAGTTATGACCAATTTATGGCTTCAACTGATTTGTACGATTGGCTTTGCGCAAGTTAACGACAACAAAGTCGCCGATGAAGTAGATCAATATATGTTAATGTATCATGTTGATGATTATTCTGTCGTGTCGAATAGAATATAGCATTAGCATATTAGCATGACAGCCGAGGCGAACGTTGTAGTCTATACCCAAGCCACTATGTCGTCTCGGATCCTAACTTTGGAGATCTATGCATCGTATCTATAATTATCCATCCATATATCCATATCCCTACGGGACCTTTTTCAGTGTGATGGTGTAGCATTCTTGCTTTCTATTCAAGGAAGTATCAATCCTAGTTTAGCATTCTCCTAGTTAGAGTCTACAGTACCCATGAAAGGAAAACAAGAATTTAAGAGAAAGCTGAGTCCGCAAGCTATGAAGATTAAGTAATGCATCAACTCCACTCAAACTAAAAGTAGTCTTAATGGGTTTAAGATGGTTACTTGATCTTCAAATTCGTGATTTTAGTGTTACATATGTTATGATATCATGTTCAAGAATCAATTCCATCAGATATCTTTTATCGTATACTCCTTCCGTCTCATATTAAATGTAACATTCCCAATCATTGTACTATTCAACACTTATTTTGAGAAGTTTTATTTGTCGTCTTAATGACGTAAGAAAATTATGTCATCAATATAGATTAAAATATATAACTTAAATTAATATTAATATTTCACGATAATTTTTTAAAAAATAATGTTTAATCATCTCGCGACGCGAGTCAAACTTTATCTCGATAGATATATTTTTTAAACTATTTGCGAGATGATAAGGAACGCAAACCACCCCCCAAGGTACATGACAGCGTCCCCTCTTCGCTCTATGCTACTACAGTAGTATATGCCTTCAACTATTTTCACCCACCCATCGAACGCCAATTAAATGACATGAAACTGTTCCCAGCTCGATTCTGTGGATATATTTTTTTTTAATACAGACCGAACAAATCACTAACCAGATTTGCCCCTCCATTTTTATTTCCTCAAAAAAAATAATTATTGAGATATATTATTATTTATAATAAATAATATCTTTATTTATATATTTTAATATTATTCGGATAATTAAGTTTAGAAATAAACGGTGAAGATTAAATGTTCATGGTAAATCTAGTGTTTTCTATATATATATTAGTCCGAAGATAGCAGTCCTGATATTTCAAATTACATATTTTGATTGTTTTATTTTAAACATAATCAGAAAACAATCAAAAGGTTTTACAAAAATCACGATTGTAATCAATGTTATCATTCTGCACTTTAGAAATACTAACTTAATATGGGTTCCTGAAAGTCCCTAATCAGAAAGATCGAGGGAAAGCTACTCATGGAAATTGATCAATGTTGATCCCTGACCTAGATTGTGACCTATATCGCAAGTCTTTCCTTTTCTGTCGATGCTGTGACCGCAATTGCTCAAGTCAAGGACTGACTCAGTAATACGTCACCTATATTTTGGTTCTGCACTAAATAATCATCTAAACATAAGTCATTAAAAGGAAAAAAAAAAAATTCTCAAATAATTTCGTTAAATATAAGATGAAGAATATTTTTTAAAATAGGATGATTTACGTGGTCTTATTGACTAGGAAAACTATTTATTATTTGGGTAACTCCACTCGACTAACCGTAAATAATTACATATGCGAAATTAATAAGTCATGCACTTGTCGTTGTAGTTGTTGAAATACCATACGCTGCTATGCATAGTTCAGCTCGACTGTCCTGGTAATCGTGTGTCCTTCAATTTTGTAGGCAATTGCCCCCACACACCATTTTTATTTGTAAGCATCATGTGACTACCATGGAAGCAAGTACAATATGTAGGATCCTTGTGAAGAAAAGAACTTGTAATTTACTGACCACAAATAAAAATAAAAAAATGAAATTGTAATTTACTCCTCTTACTATTTGAAATTTTGGATACATAATTGCCAGCCAGCTAGCTAGATAGGAATGATCAGATCCATCCATATTTTACTTTATATTTGTTGCACCTCTTTGTTACCTTTATAAGTATTTGCTTTCCGGTCTATGATTTTTATCAGCGTTCTATGCCCACCTTGGCGATTTCTTGCATCGCACTCGACTGGAGTAATTTGGGAAACAGTCTTTTTTTATTGTTTGCGATGAGGATAAGAGTGCTCATAGTTCACCTTTTCTAGATTGTGCTCCTCATTAGGCAAGTTTTGACATGATCAATTCTCTATCGCATAAGAATAGTGTGATCCTTTTTTGTCTCTCTGTAATCTTCATATACATTTTCCTGCTGTATTCCGGTTTTGATTGCATTCGTGGCACTTATTCGTAGTCATTATGTTATCACAGATTTAGCAGTTTCTACTTGTGCAATTGGCTGCTTTCACACCGGAAAAGATAAACTTCTAGTTTT
Organism: Drosera spatulata; assembly: GCA_035668315.1. Taxonomy (NCBI): domain Eukaryota; kingdom Viridiplantae; phylum Streptophyta; class Magnoliopsida; order Caryophyllales; family Droseraceae; genus Drosera; species Drosera spatulata. The sequence continues at coordinate 3,366 of JAOVYX010001341.1, read as the reverse complement.
TAATTTATTAAGGAAATTACTCGAAATGAAAAAGTTGTGAGATCATTGGTTAGCCGACTAAAATGAGCTATAATAGTTCATGCCCAAAAATGTCAAACTTGTTTGGACTGACAAATAAGGTCTTTTGCTAAATTAAGGTGCCTTCCACCTCTTGGTTTCACATTTTGCAGTGTTGCTGAATTCATATATGCAGAGAAATGCATGATCCAGCTTTGCTTCGATCTATAATATTAGAACAACCAACTGTTGCAACGATCGTATATACATGCATCTGATTCTTTTGTGCATGATGTAGATGTGGATCATATTGGCCACAATACACAAAACAGAAATTGTAGATGATGTACATCCCAATAATGGATAAAAGTTAGAGTGCACATACGACACTGCTCGGACATAGACAAACTTTAATGATCCCTTGTGTCACAGTTCATCCCAAGTCCATGTGAATTGACCTATTCGCAGACTCATAGTTGCATCATCCATCACTAAAACTTAACTGATGGAAAAAAAAAAAAAAAAACTTTACACAACACGGATAGATCATTTCCACGATAACTTCTATGTCAACCAAGTTTCTATCCAATGCAGGTAAGGACCTGCAAACATAAGTCTTCACACCCATCATCAAGAGACATGAATTACAAAACAGTCATTAGTTGAACACTCGAACCAATCAGACTATCGTCGTATACGGCGACAATGGCCACAAGCTGTTGTCCATGAGTCTACTGTATCCTCCAAACTCAAGAAAATATGGTTGTGGCAAGGCTGGCTGGGGTATTAATTGATAGCAGCCTAAGTAGGTTAGGGAGATGGGAGAATCAAATGCAAACAATGTGCAGTTAGAAACCCCACTTTTGTATTCAATTCTATGACAGTGCTTTTCACTTGGCCCTGCTGCCCTGCCCTGCCCCAATTTTTTTATCATACCCCTTCTTTTTATTTTTTCCCATCAATATATTTTCTTCAATACTCTCTTGTCCAATATCAATCTCCTAAAAAAGTGATCCCGATGATCATGTGCTGCCCTTTAAGGCAGTGTCGGCACCCAAATTTCTCTTAAGCCCAATCAAACCTAAGCTAAAAATACCACATCTGTCCCAAGTGGATTATAATTTGCATATGGAAGAGAGTTTGTTGAAGTAATTTGATCTACTTAATTGTTCGCAGCGTGTAACATATTCATGATTTAGGTCATGTAACTTGATCATATGTCAAAAGGGAATTTTGCTATAATGACTAATTGAATAATAAGTCTCAACAATTATAGCACGGCAAAGATAACTCATGTAATATCATTATAAACAGAGTCTTTGAAACGCGAGATATACAAAATATTAATCGTTGTCGTGAACAATAAAGAAATTATTTTTCGATATTCTGAAAACGAGTGTATATCATGTTGACAACGCAGTAGTATTATAATTTTTTTAGAAATTAGGCTCCACTAATAGAAATAGTATCAAGCAAGAGCTCCCTATAAAACACTCTAGTAGGGTACTACAAGAACTATTCAAAACTCAAAAGGGCTCTCTGCTCATTGAGAGCTCATTATAAGTTCCACCAAGTGGAAAGTCTTATAAAAACAGAGCATAACAGAGGATAGCAGAGCAGAGCAGAGAGATATTCTGCATTTGAAGCTGGCCGGCAGATTCTGAAAATGCGGCTGCTACCCATTTGCCGTGAGGCAATGCTGGGCCTGCTCATAGGTTTCTTGATTGTCTCATCATCGAGCATCGTGTGCCATGGCGGCTCAGTGGTGAAGGTTACTGGAGCAGGGGAATGCGCGGATTGTCAGATCAAGAACATCAAGTCCTCCAAGGCCTATAATGGTAACAAAAACTATATGGGTTCGATTTTTTGTTGCTGGGTTTGTTTATGCGTTCGAGCTGATGAGTGTGTGCTTATTTTTTTTGATGTTATTAATTGCATTTGCATGTACTGCATGGATATGAATGAATGTGAATGATTGATGCCGTAAGATGATCTTGTCAGCTTTTTCGGGAAAAATTCTGGTGCTCCAAGTGATTGGATAATTGTTGTACTTTGTGTATCGAATATGAGGGGACAAGGAGTTGAATCTCTTGTTCAGTACATTAGAAAAATAAAATAAAATAACAACATTATTAATGATTTATGGGATAAATAAATAATATTTTTTTAAAATTTATTATAAAACATCAAACATAAAATATATCACGAATTATAATATTAAATCAAAATGACACTTATATCATATCATTTATTAATAAATAATAACACAACTAAATATATAATAAATAATATAATTATTACGTAACACTATTATGAAAGGGAGAGGAAATAAGGTAGAATTTGTGAAGGCGGTGAGATACGTGAAAGTTTGGACCACCAAGATCTAGGTTGCATGAATTGAACCAACTATATGATGTATTGCCAAACAATGGTACAGTACTTAACATAATACAGATTAATGTGCATTTTTAATAGTCGTGATGATTTTGCTGGTTGTTTCATAGTGCCCGCTCTGGCTTGATTTTATCGTAATTTTCTTTGATGATTGATCAAATCTCTATCCGATTACAACCTGTTTTGATATAATGTTGAGAAATCAACTTGATCAAACATAAAATTCACAAATATTAGAGATGTTTGTTGATCTGCATGCCTATGGTGATGACGTTTGATAATTTATGAAACAATCTGTCCATAACTCAGTTAGGGACAATTAGCTCGTTGATATCTATCTAATTATTGTGGTTAGGTGCAATCTTTGTTTCTAAATTAACTAGTAGTCTCAAGAGAAGTCCATCTAGGGGTACCACAAGATCTCCGTTAGGGGCAAAGATTATGAGTTTTAGGATACTATAGTAGCATCAGAAATGCCTCTATCTTGGTAATTTGGTTTATTCAGGTATTCTTCTGTGGTTTAGGTCATTATACCAGTGATAATTACAGACCTGCACAAGATTTGACAAATGAACCATAATCATACACATGGGAATTAGAACAATTGTGCCGCCACTGATGAAACTTGAACTTGCTATTGTAATGCTTATCTTGCTTAGATTTGAGATCTGATCTAATCAAATGAAATTATGCAGGACTACGTGTTACCATCGACTGCAAGCTTGGAAATGGAGAAATGCAAAGAAGAGGATCTGGAGAGCTGGACAAACAAGGCAACTTCAAGGTAGCTTTGCCAGAGGATCTCCTGCAAGATGGGAAACTCAAGGAAGAATGCTACGCTCAGCTTCACAGTGCATCAAACACCCCGTGCCCTGCTCACGACGGCATAGACTCCTCCAAGATCATCTTCGTCTCCAAATCAGATGACGGAAAGCACGCCTTCAGCACAGCAGGAAAGATCAAGTTCTCGTCCGA
>JAOVYX010001340.1:0-12736 GCA_035668315.1 Drosera spatulata | reverse complement strand
TCATTGCTGTATATGCAAACTGGGGATTCGCTCACGTTGCTGGCATTGGATGGGGATGGGCGGGAGTCATTTGGCTCTACAGCATTGTCACTTACATTCCACTCGATATCCTCAAGTTCATAGCGCGTTATTCACTTAGTGGAAAGGCATGGGATAACCTCTTTGAGAGCAAGGTTTGAACTCCTACTTCTTCACTTCTGAAACTTTCCTTAATTTTACCTAACCACTGTAGAAAATTATGGAACATGGATCAACAACTGTGCACTATGAAGACTGCTTTCACCACTAAGAAGGATTACGGTAAAGGGGAGAGGGAGGCGCAGTGGGCTGTGGCACAACGTACTCTTCATGGACTAAGCACAGACAACAATGCGGTTGGCAAACACGAGCACGAGTTGTCTGAGATCGCTGAGCAGGCAAGAAGGCGTGCTGAAATGGCAAGGTACAACATCTAAGCCTAACAGATCAAACCATGCGAATAAAAAGAGATTTGGTCACTTTGGGTGGTTAGTTGTAGCCACTAAGGCCTAACGGTTCAGATGATATCTTGGTGCTCTTGGTAAATGAGTACTGTGAGTTTTGTGAGTAGTCAATATTAACGAATTTTGTCTGTGCAAATCCAAAGGATGACGATTATTGATTCCCATGTAAAGGGCAATGAGAATTCTGGTTTTTACCTATCATGTGTAAGAACGAGCTATTGATGCTACGCTAGGATTTTTAGTCTTATAACCGAATTATATATCGTATGACATGCAGGTTGAGGGAGCTTCACACGCTCAAAGGGCACGTTGAATCAGTGGTGAAGATGAAAGGCCTGGACATTGATACCATCCAACAGCACTATACCGTTTGAGGTCGAGTATGATGATCAAGAAATGTTGGAGTCGAAGTTTGGAATGTTTTTAGAGTTCCTCTATTGTGTTGTATTCTTTTAGAGTGACATGTATGGCTGAATGAACTTGTAAGTGGGTTCAATGATGAATAAAATGAAAAATAGTTGTACTGTTAAAGGAGTATTTCTTAGGGTCATCATTCTGACCTTGCCTTTGCTATGCCAACATCTTGTCTTCCAACCAGTGAAAAATAACAACATTTATATGAGATGAGGGAATTCGTGACAATTACGTCGCAATGGACGCAGGTCTTAACATGTTGTACACCGCTCAGGACCTCAGATGATGATAAATTTTATGTATGCTATCTTGTCCTCCAATTTTCCACGACTCGAAGCGTGGGTTGGTGTATCTTGTTCTCCAATAATAATAGCAGGTCACTTGGTGACGACGTACTGTAGAGGTCCTAGAAAATTTTGAGACGTGAATACTTTCACCTTTTGCTATTTGATACTTGCTTCAGCTTAGTCAGGCGACCCGAATACCACGAACCTGCTTAAGTTAACATTCAACAAGGATTATAAGTACATCGTCGACTAAGAAATCTAGCAGAACACTTCTTCAATGACACTTGACTATTTGTTCGGTATGAAATCTGCTTTGTAAACTTGCTACAGTGAAAAATGAAGAATCCATACATATTTGTATCGCTTGAATGTTCAGCATTGTGTTTTCGATTGTCTCTTTGGCATCTGTGCTCGCCCGCTGTGAAGTGTGTGACAAATAAGACATTCTAGCACATTCGCTGGAATCGAGCCAATACCCTTACAGTAATATCCTCGTGAATCTTTCACCTATGCAGCTAAGCGCAATCTCTATCCATTCCATGGTTTGTTCTGCTATAACTTTCATCGATCTCGACTTCAGGCACGGTCTTCTTCCAAAACCAGTGCTTTCGCCACAGGAGGATCATCTCTTCAATGGGAACTCCTTTTGTCTCGGGCAAGAAGAAGTATACAAAGATGGTCATGATAGTGATCCACGACGCAAAGAACAAGAATATGCCGTACTTGAGGCCACATAGGAGGGATAGGAAAGATTGTGCTATCACGAAAGTGAAGAAGAGGTTCACAGCAACCGTGATGCTTTGTCCTGCAGACCGCGTTTCAAGTGGGAATATCTCGCTCGGTACTGTCCAGCCTAGAGGCCCCCATGACCATCCAAAAGCTACGACGAAGAGGCATATCACAATCACCACAATAACCGAGTAGGCTTTTGAGAGTTCTCCCTCGTCGCCGAATTTGACTCCCAAGATTATTGCGACAATGACCTGTTTCATGTTCACAGTTACACAGTGAGGTCAGCTTCACTGCAGAAAATTATTATAACAATAATAGATGAAGAGTAGGTTGAGCACATCCTTTGGCTTAGCTTATTTTCAACTTAACCTAGAACACCAGCATCGCGAAAGAGTACATGAAATAGAAAGCTTAGATTGTAATATCAGAAGAATAGCGAATATGGGTTCTCATGTTACGGTTAAACTAGCATGAAGGTGCCGAATCCTTCTCAACCTCACTGGTCATAAAATGAATCCTAAAGCACCCTCTGCTGAATGAACGAGTTCAGTAGCGTGGCGCATAAATCTCCAAGATATTCATCCATCAAGACACAATTGGATTGATTATTCCGCAGATGCTGATTTGAAATTAATTAAGGGCTTTATCTTTACTACAAAGCATAAAAAAGAATGCATTAATCAAGAAATATGAAGCACTAACCTGGCATACAACCATCTGAATCCCTCCACTTATAAGCAGAGCTCTCCGACCCAATCTGTCAACCGTCGCTACAGAGATAAATGTTGATCCACAGAGTACAGCACCGGTCAAGGCCGAGGAATAGAGAGAAGCATTTCTCCCAAAACCCATACTTTGGAAGAGTACAGGAGCATAAAACAGGATTGAGTTGATTCCTGTGAGTATCTGAAATGTCGGCATGAAGAAAGCCATCACGAGCTGAGGTCTGTTCCTCCTCTCGAGGATATTCCTAAAAGGGTGCTTGATAGCTTTCGCAAACTCGCTCGCATCAATGATGTCCTGCAACTCTGCCGCAACATTCTCCGTCCCTCTAATCTTTTCAAGAACTCTTCGCCCTTCCTCGGTTTTTCCTCTCTCGATGAGGCTGTTTGGTGTCTCGGGGACAAGTAGACCTCCGACTGTCATAAGAGTTGCGGGCACAGCAGCGAGACCAAGTGATAGTCTCCATCCCCATGGCTCGAGCTTTGATGTCCCGTAATTGATCATGTTTGCTGTGAAGATTCCTAGTGTTGTCGCTAGCTGAAACATTATGTTCAAGGCTCCTCGGATTTTTGATGGCGCCATCTCTGACAAGTATAGTGGAACTGCCTAGGAACATAACGAGACATTGTTTTAGTTATGCTTTATAACATTGTAGAAGGAAAATAGGAAGTGAGGAAAGGTGCATGTCATTGGTCCTGCTAGTGCTTTTCAGTTGTTATCTTGGAGGTCAATGTTCGAACTTCGAATACCGATAGGTAACAATCTTCTAGACTGAGTACATCTATTAGACGCTTTTCAGCTATAGTTTTCCTGCACTCTAAAAGAAGTGGTACAAAAATTGTCTAGAGTTTGGTTTTGAGGGAAATCCGAACCTGATTTCCAAATCCAATGCCAAAGCCAAGCATGATTCTACCAATAAGAAGCATCGCCAGGTCTTGAGCAGATGCATTAAGGGCCGCTCCGATGAGGAAGCTGATTCCGCCAGTGATTATGCTTATCTTCCTTCCGTAAATCCTTGTTATGGGAGATGCCACCAAGGTGGAAACCAAGCCAGCAAAGTAAAGTGATGATGTAAATGTCGCTAGGCCTTGGTCATTGAACTTGCAGTAGTTGTTCTCGTGGGCATGCTGCTTCTTTTCATAGACTGTGTGGAAGAACTTCTCGAGAAATCCGTCCATCGACGTCACTCCACCTGTTACATGCCGGATCAGACCACAACACCAACCACTAGAAGTTTATGGTTACAACCTATCAAGGGCCAGAGTATTACACACATCAATCTTCTCTATTTATTTTTGCAGATTAATATAGAGTCCAAAAATCGGCATAGGGTACCATAATTCATTGGTCTTGAATCTTGACCCCTGATTATATCCCGAAATGGGTCCGAGAATCGAATTGATATAGCAAGAGCACCCGCTCGACAAGTTACGATTCTATCCTGCCGAATTATACCGACTGTTTTCAGTTGGAGCATCATATATGCTGCATGTTATGAGTTTTCCAAATCTGATAACTTGCTATCAGGAAATATGGATCATGCTACTGTTGCAGTCCTTGTTTCGAGCTCATCCAGTTTGTTATTCAAAAAATCACCACAGATAGTCTGAAGAAACAGGATTCTATACCAAATGCTCCCATTAATTACCACATGGTTTAAATACAAAACTTTGCCAAAACTACCCAGAGCCCAAACTCGAACCTCTGATCAAGAGGTTCTGACACGATTATTTAACCAGCTTTTTCCCCCTAAACAAACTTTTCTCACAGTACTGAAACAAAAAGGTTCGAAATTAAGCACTCGATACCTGAGATACCAATGTCATAGCCAAAGAGTGAACCACCAACAGCTGCAACAATACAAGCAATGATCACATAGGGCGTTACCCTCCCTTGGTACTGCTCCGCCCTCTCCTTCGCCACCCCAGTCGGATGAAACGAACCGCCTGCCATCTCCACCACCACCACAACCACCACCACCTCTACTTACAATCTCTAAGCTTTGCTCAAAACACCAAATTTCCCTTCACTGAGAGAACTTTTCCCAAGTTTGGTGGGTAAAGTACTTACGAAAAATTTGGTCACACTTTTGAGTCTCAACAGGGTGTTTGATGATTTGAGATTGATCAGGTTTTGTAGAAAAGGCCAAGTCTCAAATTTTGGTTTGAGTTTTATTCAATGTCAACAAAGAGGCAAGTTGATGTCTAGATGATGATGACCTTTGTCAAGATAGTAATGGGACAAACACTTTGAATATGAAAGTGGGAGCAATTTTTCTTTCATTTATTGTGGTTGGGATATAATTGATTGATCATTTGACTATGTGAATAGAATTGGAGAAAGGTCTCAAAGGATGTTATTTGAGAAATGCTGTGAGAATGAGGGAATTTGAGGAGGGCGAGAATTTGTTTTGAATTTGGATTATGCATATATAGGAAATAAATCATATTTTGAGTTGTGATCATTCTGAATTTCTTTCATTTTCTTGCATAATTTCATCTTGAATCTGAGAATTTCGGATGACGAAATTGTGCAGGAGGAAGAAAGAAGAAATGTAAGGAGGGATGATAGGGATAAGAAAGTGAATGATTTTGGATTTGATTTTGTTTCCTTGATTGTGGTTTTGATTTTGTTTCCCTTATCATGAGAAGAGAAAAGTTATTGATGTGCCCAATATAGATTCATTTTCATGTTCTGAGAAAAAATATTGAAGATAATAAGTACAATTAGATACTCCATCTAAAAACTTTATCTGATTGATTAGTGATAAGTAAGTTATCTTTTGTTGCGAGTTTCGATATATGAGTTTCACATAACATATACGTGCTTCGTACAAATTATGGTAAAAGCAAGTATACAATGGAATGCTCAACATCAAAATATCATTTTAAGCCCAACAAATCATGTAAAGTTTTTCCTCTTGTTGGTGCTCAGAATATAATAAAGTCATGCCGGTCTGCTTCATCTGTATGTGAAGTCTCGAATATGAGCTATCAATGACTCATGCATTGACTTATGGGCTAAATTGTAAATATTTATTCTGTATAAGTCAACATGTATTTTTAGGAAGGGCATTGCAAAGAATATCATTTTTATTTATTTTTTGATTTAGAAAACCAGCTAGAAGACAGACTATTCCAATTTATAAAATTGATAGTGTTGATTGCTCTCTTTGCTACACGTAGTTCTCCGATTCAAATCTCTAATCAAATTGTTTGACATTAATTCTTTGTGAAATACACAAATGATAAATCAACCAGAAAGAGATTTTTTAAGAAAAACGTGCATAAAAAAAGGGGTACGTTATATTGTTAATGTTTGACTCCAAAGTTCTAGAGGTCACTGTTTCCCATTACTAAATCTTATATCATTAATGAGCTTAGACTTATAATTCATACGGTATTCTATCTGATAGTGATAGCACAGTGCCTTGTTTTGTTGGGAAACTGAACTAAAGCTTAGTTCACTTTTTTCATGGGAACCTATAATTAGTCCAAGTATATTGGCCGTTAGTATGTCATTGCTTATTTATTTATGCACCAAGATTCAGTGAAAACCATTTATTTCAACTATGAAGTCCACGTCAATAATTTTCTTCGTCCCACGTTAATTATAATATTAAATAATTATTATATTATTTATTTTGAATTTTGATATATTATTTAATAATAAACCATATGATACGAATATCACTTTATCACATGGTTATAATTCATGACATATACTACCTACGTCCCAAAATAATTACATCATTTTGTCATTTTGATCCGTCCCAAGATGTTTGCGACGTTTTTATTTTTATAAAGTATTGTGTGGTTACGAATTAAGGAAGATGAAGAGAAAAAGATTGTGTGATTGAGGATTGGAGTAGAGAGAGAAAAGAGGTAAATTTAAATTTGTGGTAAATGTTACCATTATAATGGGACGGAGGGAGTGCTCTTTTTATGTTTCACGATAAATTTAAATTAAAAAAAAATCAGTTGTTCGTCCCGTAGATCATTCATAGTGCCATCACCTTTTTGATTTATGTGCACAAGGAATGTAACCTTTTTGGAACGGAGGAATATAATATTCAACATAAGATATACTCCCTTCGTCCCATGTATTTTGCAACATATACGTATTTTGTATTATTCTATGCGTATGAATACAAGTCTCGTTTTTAAATCAAATCAGGTTTGATCGTCTCACAATATATATTAGATCGAAGTACGTAACTTATACAACCATTGATGTTTTATGATAAATTTATAAAAAAAAAATATATTTGATCGTCGTTGCGCATGTCTCAAATTTTATATCAACAAAATTGCAAAATTAACGAGACGGAGGAACATGAAAGAGTTCCTCCATCATATCAATCGTGACATCAGCTAATATTCCCCTAATACTATCAAGAGAGAGGATTTGTATCCCCTGTCGTTGGGACACCAACACCAAGATCTAGACCGTTGGATGAAAATTCAATAATTCAGATTTGTTTAACGGATTAATATTTATTTTTTATTGAATTTTTTTATAGATATAATTTTTTAGGATGAATTTTCAAAAAAAATAAAAAAAACCAAAATATACAACACGAAAAAATAATTCTCATCCACTATAAATTTCGTTATCAAACCAAAACCATCCAAACCCATGACCGAAACCATTTCACAAAGGGGCGCACTTTCGAAAACCATTTCAATTCCAAATTGAAACATAAAACCAACTCAAATCAACTCTCGGATTCAAATCCAGAATCAAATTCGATTCAACTCAACAATCTTATGGGACATACTGTTTCATTCAAACAAGTCAGGAAAAAAAAAATTCCTTTTCAATACAATTTCAAGTTACTGAACCCAAAACCACCCAAATCCATAGTCGCACGATCAAAAATCCTTTTCATAAGGTTCGGTATGATAAAAACACGACACAACTTTAAACGATATAAAAAACTTGATAACATGAGACCTACTAGCATGATCAGAAGAAATCAACGATAGACCAAAAATCAACATCAAAACACAGACACAAATTATATAGGCAAACTAAAAACAACACGTTTGAATTTGTTTATATCATAAAAATACTCAGCCGCACTATTTCCACAAAACAGGCGCATAGTGCGTCAGTATTAAAAAACAGTACAGTTGTTGTTTCTTTTAGAAAAAAAAACATTATACAAATGCGTAAACAAAAATTAATAACATGAGATCCATAAAATTGAAAATAAACATGAACTTTTATTTTTAACAAAAAACAAAAAAATTGAATTGGCACACTGTTTCATTGTAAACAGTGCGCCTCAAACAGTGCGTCAGTATAAATGAAACAGGACGTCAATTCAATTTTCTCAGAAAGTGCTAAAAACAAACCAACAACGAAAATTAAATCGCAAGATATAAAATCAAATCCACATTCTTTGAAATCATTTCCTTCAAACAAATTACAAGATTGTACATACTGAGATGATTGATGATCATCGTTATCAAATGAATTAGTATCTTTTTCTTTATCTGAACTCCTTTTCGAACCATGTTGCAAGCCATCCAAGCTTTGACTTCCAGCAGTTATTCTTATGAACTTGCAAGATCAAACAGCCGTAGAATCCCACACTTTCTCGATCAAAAACTCAAAATCGATGAGCTCCGTACTTGTTACTTTGATCAATGATTCGATGAAGGAAGGGACGTGATCGAGGTCGGTGGTGGTGGTGGTGTGATATGGAGATTGAAGAAATTTGGGAGAGGAGATGAGAATTGTATGAAATGAAAAATATTTTATCAGGTTGTATGAATTGGGAATTATTTTGTAAAACATCTATCCTAGGAGAATTTTTTGAATTTTTTTATGTGATTATTTTTATTAAAAGTTTTTTAAATTTTATTTTTGTAGGATTAATATTTTCTTAATAGCATTTTAATTTTTATTTTTTCAGATTTTCTAATTTAAAAAAAAAAAAAAGCACTTGTGCTCTTGGTGTCCCAAATACAAAGGATCCAACTCCTAAGAGAGAACAGTGCAGCACGGTTTATGGGAACAGTGAAGTATCAAATTTTTTTTTACATTTTTCGTCGCATTAGGATAAAGGAAGTTAAGGAGGCTTTAAAGCGGATGAGCTCAAAAAAATCTATGAATCCAGATGAAATCCCGATCGAAGCTTGGAAATGCTTTGGGATAGAAGGAGTTAATTGATTGACAAAACTCTTTAGTAGAATTTTGATAGATAAAAAGATGCCTGATGAGTGGAGAAGTAGTATTTTGATTCCCATATACAAAAACAAAGGAGATGTTCAAAACTGCTCCAATTAAAGAGGAATAAAACTTATGAGTCACAGTATGAAGTTATGGGAGAAAGTGATAGAGAAAAGGTACAGGGATGACTGAGAATCATTTTGGTTTCATGTCTGGTAGGTCAACCATGGAAGCTATTTACCTTTTACGATGTATAATGGAACATTTTAGGATAGAAAAGAAGAGTTTATATATGGTTTTTGTTGACATGGAAAAGGCGTATGATTTTGTTCCAATAGAAGTGATTTGAAAAACTTTGGAAAAGGAGGAAGTGACGAGTAGGTATATCGAGATTGTGAAAGACATGCATGAAGAAGTTGCTACATGTGTGCGAACTCATGTTGGTGAAATGACTGTTTTTTCTATTAAAGTGGGTTTGCATCAAGGATCAGCTTTGAGCCCATACCTTTTCGCCTTAGTAATGGATGATCTCATTAGGCATATACAAGATGAAGTATCATGGTGTTTATTTTTCACTAATGACATTACTCTGGTGGACAATACGAAAGAAGGGGTGAATGAAAAACTTGAAACTTGGAGGGAGACGTTGAAAAATAAGGGGTTAAGGATCGGTAGAATCAAGACAGAATATATGAAATGTGTCTTTAATGAGAGTAGTCAAATAAATAGTAAGAATGTATTGTTGGGAACAGAGTCTCTCCCTAAAATGGATTTTTTCAAATATTTAGGTTCGATGCTACATAAGAATGAAGGAATTGATGCAGATATTAATCATATGATTAAAACAGATTGGCTGAAATGGAAAGGCGCTTCAGGGGTGCTATGTAATCCTAAAGTACCTACCAAGTTAAAAAAATTATTTTACAAGACAGCTATTCGACCAGCGATGTTATATAGGTCAGTATGTTGGGCAATTAAGTGGCAGCATGTACAGAAGATGAGTGTAAACGAGATGAAAATGTTATAGTGGATGTGTGGACATACAAGAATAGATAGGACACGAAATAAAGTTATCAGACAAAAAGTGGGCGTGGTTTCAGTAGAAGATAAGATGAGGGAGTCACGACTAAGATGGTATGGTCATGTGAAACGCAGGTCAGTCACAATTTCTGTTAGGAGATGTGAAACTTGGATGTTAGCACATGTCAAGAGAGAACGAGGAAGACCTAAAAAGACCATGAGAGAAACCTTGAAGTATGATATGCCCTATCATAATCTTACGGAAGATGATGTACATAACAGATGGGAATGACGCCGTCGTATTCATGTAACCAACCCTATTTGATGGGATAAAGGCTTGATTTGTTGTTGTTATTGTAAGTAATTACACTTGTCATCATGAAAGAAAATAGAGAAAAATGAAACAAAGTTCTGCAAAAACAAATACTACTCCCTTGTCCATGTACATATGCTACCAACGCACGCGGCCTATCCTCTCCGCGCTTTTCCTCCTTCATCCCCTTTCATTCCATCCTTTTCATTTGTTGCATTTATAAAGCATTACACACCATGATATAACAAAAGTAGCCAAACAAAATGACATTTCTTAAAAGTAGCATTATCAAAAACAAAAAAAAAAAAAAAAAAAAAAAAAAGGAGCTGATTCTTAGTTGATTTCCCTCTTTTTGAGTTTTAAATTTTTGAATCGATTATTTCTTGTTTTGGTTAAAAATCGGCTAAGATAACTGATGTAAACCCTTCATACGATTCTACCCCTAAAGAATTTTATTTTTTGCACCAAACCCCTCTGAAAAGAACTATAAAAATGGTTCATATATCTATTTTCGACAAACATGAGGTCAATCGTCAAATGTTGAAATCCTTAAGAGGTTAACTGCATTTTCCTTTTTGAAATGGACGCAAGTGAGTTCTTGCTAGTATCTACTAAACTATAATGAGTTGATTTCACATGAACATACTTACTAAATGCCACTTTTTTTGCAACTAATGCAATTCAGAAATTTGATAATTGTGTTAGGATCGATTCATACAATGATTAAATAATAAAGGGGAATCGACACTATGATTTTGTGAAAAAATCTTCAAGGGGAAGAAAAACTCACGACCGTCGACGAAATCCACTATTGAGAGAAAAAATAATGCAGAGATTATTGGGTATAAGAATTATTTATAGACCGACAAATGATCCTAATTTTCCTAAATCGAATTGGCCCAAAAGAAAAAAGATTTAAATAGATCAAATCTAAAATCTCAAAGAAACACAGCACAATATCTCGTTAAAGACCGCACGGTCATGTCAGGACAGATACAGCTTCCCTTTGCCATGCTTCAAGAACTCAACAAAAGCACCATGCACGGCCGTGCTCGCTACGCACGGCCTGTGCCGCGCTCCAACTCAATCTTCTTTAATTCACAGAATCAGGATCACATACTCAATAAAACTTCCACTTGGGAGTAATTCCCAAACCATCAACTCAAAATAACTGTAAAGACGGGAAAAATTTGAGATAATTTATTTCAAAAAAAATAATAAAAATAGTATATTATTGAACATCGTAATTTATACAATGGGATTATAAAATTCGTTTATCAAAATCATGACTAAAATATGATAAGGACCCAAAAAATTTCCTAAAATTTAGTTCCACGATAATAAATAATTATACGTTATAATTTATTTTGCGAGGTTAAAAGGTTTGTTTGACGATATAATAAGAAAAAAATATAAAATATGAATGAAATACATCCCTAATAAGCAAATACGTAGAAATATGATCTTAATACGAAAATATCATATTTATACGAAAATAAACTAAACCTAATTTTGTAACTTATTATCCTTTATGTCAATTTCTACTCCACCTAAATTAAATTATTTATTCATTAGTTATCCATTAAATACCCACTAATTATCCACTAAAACTATTTTAATTGATTTAATTTTCTATAAATACAAGCTCTCTTCTCCTTGAAAAACTTCTTACAAACATAAAAACACTTCCTGTTATGCAAGAGAAGAGATAAGCAAGAGAAGAGAAAAAGAAGAGCTTGAGGAGAAGAGGAGAAGTTAGGGTTATAAGACGACGAGGATCTTTCTTCATTAATAAGAAAAGATAATTATCTTGTTTAGAAATTTTATGAAAAATCATAAGCTCTGTGATAAATTTCGATTTTAACATATGTTGAATCTTCATATGTCTGGTTTCTGATAAATTGATAGATCATGATTTAAAATTGTGAATCTCAAGATATAAATCAAAACGTGTGAATATGTCAATCTGTAAAAACTGGTTATAGGGATAATTTTGTGACTTGATCTAAAATTACACAGAAAGAATTAGAAAACGAGCTTTATATCAATGGAAAGGTCTTGAAGTCTACTTTTCAGAACAATTTAAAACTCTATATTTGAAATTGTATTTAAGGAGTTATGAGGTAATAAGTGAAGAAAGATCAAACTGTTTGATATAGCAAAAAATATAAAATTGAATGAATAAACTGTTATTATTGGTAAGGTTGCATGATTTAATTCAATGGAAAGATTATGAGTCTATTTTATGTATAATTTTACGAAATGATTTTTGAAGCTGTATAAGAGAAGTTATAGATTTAAACGAGTCAAAGTGTCAGGTTAGATAGAATCCGAAAATGAATCGTTTTAATCCCGAAATAACTTTAAATGTTTACAAACACTTCTAATGATGATAAATATATAATATCATCATCATGAACTATCAAAATAAATATCAAAAAATTTTCTCAAAGCTTGACATCACCACATAATGTTACTATGATGATTTTTAAGAAGTACGAATAAATATACTCTCTTCGTTGAGTGGGACGGAGGGAGTAGTAAACTTCTTTTTTTATTTTGCTTCTTAGGGAATGCTCGAGTGA
>JAOVYX010001339.1:0-12736 GCA_035668315.1 Drosera spatulata | reverse complement strand
ATAACTAAACATGGGATGTGAGGGAAATTAATAGGGCTAGATTCTTATAATGCACCAAGCTCAAGTTACTAGCTACTTGGTCAGTGGTAAGACGAAGAGGTGTGTATCATAAATCATTTTATTCCATTTTACTAGAAAAAAAGGATTTAGTAGTACCATATACTTTACCTCGGTAATTAAAACTACCATCTATTTCTATTGACAAGCAAGAGCGGGGGCATAGTACTCAATAAGATGAGCTTGCCCAAGAAAAAAAAAAAAGTTCTTTTTGTTATCTCATAGTTAGTTCGACTTGAGTAGTCACTTATCCTAATAAAGGATGACTCAAGGAAATTATATATTTGAATTAGTGTGGTTCATTTGTCTCTGTTAAAGGCACAATGCGTTGTTGGGGTTGGATATATAGGTCACTTATGTTTTGACTCGTACTTAACTCCTACCCTTGAACCTTAGCTCCACATAACCAAATAGCCGACCTTCTTTTACCTATCTTGTTATTTTTCTTGGTCCCAGCTTATCATTTGGATTGAGATGTACACTTGGTTTGGGTAAGAAGGTGGTTAGTATGTGAATGCTTGTAGCTTGTTAATGTGTGCATAAACACGCATTATTTCTTTACTTTAAATTCTCGTTTTGTTCCATTTGTATCGTCTATTTTATGTTTTTAGCGTCGTTTCTAGTTTGGAATGTTGGTGCTGCTATTTGTTTATGTTTTTGACAGATTAGTGCTGAGTTTGAACAAGAAACGAAATAAAGAAAGTATGATGGATGCATCGCTAAAGTGCCGAAGTTAGTGTTCGAATCATCGTTGTTTCATGTGTTTTAAAGACCGTTGCGGTGAAGTTTCATGTTGAAGTAGTTGATTAGTGTGATTTCTTTTGATGTATAAGTTTTAAGAATTTTTAGACGTCGTTTAGTATTTTTTGTAAAGTTTTTAGGAGAACGTAGCAGCTAGGTCGTGACGTGGCGGGCAGCCTTGCCGTGGGCGCGACGGCCTTGCCGCGGACGTGACTGATTAAATTCAGCAATTCTAAATCGTGCGGCATCGTGGGCGTGACTTCATACGTCGCGGCCGTGAGATTTGATCAGATTGAAAAAAAGAATCCTAGCAGTCGGATCACCTTTTCGTCGATCCCTCTCTATATAGACCCGTCGTTAGGGCTGTTTTGGCAGAGAGAATCCTAGAAGATTAGAACGTCGTTGAAGAGGAGAGGAGGCGGAGACAAAGAGGAGCGGCGTCATTTAGTTCTCCATAGGAATTGCTCGACCTTTCATACTTTTGGATTGGATCTTGACTGGATTGCCTCGCGTTGTAAAACTCTCATTCTCAGTTGTTTAAATCCTGCAGAATGTTCATTTTTAATGTTAAGATTCGTTCTATGCTTTCTTTCATGCTTATGAGTGAGTAGATTTAACGTAGGGATGATTTGATGACCTAATGATGAGCCTAGATCATGAGATGAAGAATGTTGAACAAAACTCAGAATGTACATGATTGATTATGATGCACATGACATGCTGTAATTATCATATAAACTACGTTTATTAGTTTGATCACCTAATATGCATATGTTAGTGCTAATGCTATAAATCAAGCTTTGTGATTTATTAGGTAGCAACTTGATATGAAATGATTTAAGCTAATTGTCATTTATAATCAAGGGTTCATATGCATGAAACAAGACTAGTTTAAGCTAATTGCTATGCTTGTTATGAATGGTAGTTCCATGTTATGATTCAACTCTTTTGATTAAATCATGTTTGAGCTAATTGAAGTGGTTTAGATTAATTGAGTTAGTTTAACTATCTGAGCTAATTGGAGGTTAAAAGCTAAGTAACGTAATGAGTTAAGCCCAAACTTATTGCAACCAATCCATAAAAATCATTACAATCTGAATTAGAAACATCAGTGATTGATCTAGATAAATAAGAAGGAATTCGATCATCGTCCCTACACTTTTTCCAACTTAACTAAACTCCTCTAATTCTTAACTTTACCTCAATTTCTGTCTGATAGGTACTTTAGTTTTAAGTCGATTTTTACAACAATCCCCCCAAAATTCCTTTTTACATACACCCCGTAGGATAGAAATTATTAAAAGTTAGGTTCAAGTTTGACATTCGTCGTTTTCTGAGGGATCGATCCCTGCTTCCATATCTGCATAATAATAGTATTAGCGGGGTGATAACAAATTGGTCACATCTTACGACGAACGTGAAAGCTGCCATAATTACAACCCTTGGCAGACTCACATCACTTGTTGTATTATTTGAGTTGAACTCTTATTCTTGCATGATTAATGAGTGTTGATATGATCCTTACGATCATTGGAATGGTGAGTGATGCCTTGTTAGGAGAACGCTTAGAGCTATGAGGCAAAGTTTATGCAATGTGGCGAGGGAGGGAAGATGAATTAGCTTATAGATAATGTGTGTTATGACACTTGTTGGTTTTAATGGTTTGGGTTGCTCATTTTGCGTTATTCTTACTTTTTCTTGTGTGTTTTCTTTTGCTTAAGGACAAGCAAACGTTTGGTTTTGGGCAAGTTTGATGTGTGTTAAAACACACACTATTTTATGCTCTTAAACCTTCATTTTGTTTCATTTTTATGGTCTATTTAATCTAGTTAGTTTGGTTTTACTTTTAGAGCTTAGCACTGTTGAAACTTCTGTTTTTATTGCAGAATGTCGATCGAAGAGTGCTGATGATGACCATGAGGAATGCAAGATGTTTTGAAGCTCTGGAATGCGATGTATAACAGTATGAAAGTGTTCGAAGCGATTATTGGAATAAAGTTGACGATTATAGGTGTATTGTGGCTAAACACGGCTAGGGAGGTGAAGCACGGCTGTGTCGGCCTTAAGGAGAAAAGTCATGAATTCTCGAAGCATGGACCAATTAGGACTTGTCAGCCAGACAAGGCAGTGTCAAGCTGTTCGAACTATTTATTTTGAATAAGAGATTTATGGGGGATTGTTTGTTATCCTTCTTCCCTATAAATACTATGTCTTTCACATAAAAAAATAGAGAGAGAGAGAGAGAGAGAGAGAGAGAGAGAGAGGAGAGGAGAGGAGCGGAGAGGATTGCTTTCATACGGAGCGGAGATGACGTACTTTCAAACCCTAGAAGTAGATCCGAGACGAAGACGATTGATCCGCATCCATCCCCAACATCGGAATTGAGTCACGATTGTTGGGATCTTCATCAGAACTCTATTCTCGTGTAGGTTTTGTGTTTACTCTTAATGTTTACAGACTTTTTATCTAGTTTTGTAATGGATCTTGGATTGTTTCTTCTTATCGTTTTTCTTTTATCATGATCATAGCGTAGATCTTTTGTGTGAAAATATATTGAAGATAATTCTCTAAGATTTCTGAAATTGAGCATGTTTTTCATATTTTCTTATGATCTGGATTGATTTGATCATGAATGAATCGACCTTATTTATAATATCGATATGATATGATATAATTCAGGCCATTCTATACATTGAAATATCGAACATTGCAATTGTCACTCTCTTTTGATAATGTATGGTAGCAAACTATAGGTTATATTATTCTCTTCTGTATAACCTAAAGTATTCATGTCATGCTTTGTAACAATGAATTTTTCTCTTCTATTCAATGTTTATGGTAAGTTGGGTTATGATATAAGGCAACATTAATTAGTTTAGGTATATCCTCATCTTGTCTAGGTTAATTATTTTTAGTTGATGGTTTATTCTCATTTGGCCGGTTTAGAGACGAATGCATCAAGGCTGGTTCAGATAGGAACGCATTAAGGCTGGTTCAAAGAAATATAGCAAGGTTGGCAGCATTGAAGTCATGAGTAAAGAGACAATAAGGATTAGATATCTGGGCTTCTGTAGATAGGAATGGTTGATCATGGATTGCTTCTGGTTGAAGAAGGTTACTGCAGTAAGGCTGAAAGATAGTAAGGCTGAGTTCAACAGAAGTGTCCAGATGAAGAAATGGTTGATCCTGAATTGCTTATGGTTGAAGAAGGTTACTACAGCAAGGTTGAAGGACTGGTTGAAGAAGGTTACTGCAGCAAGGCTGAAAGATAGTAAGGCTGAGTTCAATAGAAGTGTCCAGATGAAGAAATGGTTGATCCTGAATTGCTTATGGTTGAAGAAGGTTAATACAACAAGGTTGAAGGACAATAAGGCTGAGTTCAACAGAAGGGTCCAGATGAAGAAAAGGTTGATCTTGAATTGCTTCTGTGAGGCTACTGCAGCAAGACTAAGAAGCAGCAAGGCTGAGTTCTACAGAAGAGTTCAGAAGAAGTCAAAGTTCATGGGTTGTCTTTTGTGCTGTGTCAGCGTTCTTCTCTGTATTAACACCAGAGGTCATGGGTTTATGAATATGGTTCCAGGATGGCATGAAAGTGACGTTTTCCAGAAAAGACAAGTTCAACAATGGCTATAAATTTGGGATTTTATATAAATACAGGGGCAATGCTTGAGATTTCATAACCTTTGAATTGCTTAATCTCATTTGCTCTTAAAGGCAAGTGTAGTAAGGATTCAAGTGAGCTGAGAAATAAGTTGATAGATGAAGATCTAAGCCATCTATTGAAAGCAGAGTTGAATAGCACCAGTGTTAGAAAACGATATCAAGAGGTTGTTTCGAGTCTTGTTGAAAAGAATGAAAGATCTTGTAATCGGTTTGTATTGTCATTTACACGTTGTAAAGTGATAGGTTGATTGTGAGCATAAAATAATCATATGTAGGCCTATCCTCTTGATTTATCACACTTATAATCAAGGGAAGACTAGAGTAAGTGATATAGCCGTATTTTACCTATTTACTCTAACCAATATAAAAACCTTCGTGTTTTTACCCTATTGCTTTCATTATCTTTACCATACTGCTAATCAACTTCGACCAACAATAAACTAAAGGGAATCAACATTACTATAGTAAGGTTCTGCATTACTGTAGTAAGGGCAAAAACAACTCCACTGTTCAACGAACTTTTGTTAGTTTGATAGTAAGGTTCGAAAGAGAGACTATTCATCCCCCCTCTAGTCTCATAGCTAGCTACATCCTAACTTTTAATTTCATTCTTAAGAATTGTTAGAATATAACTTGGACACAAAGGAGACAGAGTCTAAAAGACTCTGGTCTCGACTGCAGATTAGTTTTGCTGTAGATCTAATGCATATTAGCCAAGAGAAGGCAACACTAAGTTGGGATGAAATTTTTGAATAGCATATTCATCCCCCTCTAGGCTATTCATTGTAACTGTAAGAATTACAATTGGTATCAAAGTCTAAATTTCTAGATTTAACAGTTATTAGAAAGGAAATGGCCAGTTTTTATTCTTGATTTACTTGCAAAGATGTTACTTACAGTTTATTGTGTGCAAGAAAGTATGACTTCTCCAAAGCTACCTAAGTGTCCTAATAGTGGTGAACCACCTGCCTCCTCATTTGACTAGTTAAACCACTGAAAGCTCGGAATGCTGGCCCATCTGGACTCCATGGATGAGAGAAAGTAAGACATAGTCACAGATGGTCCCTTTGTTCCAAAGATGAAAGACCATACTGTTGCTTCCAAGGAGATAGACAAGCCCAAGTCCCAATGGCCTAGAGATAAATGGGATTTGATGCTGGTAGACAGAAGGGCAAGAAACCAGATCTTCAAAACCCTTGATGATGATATGTTTGAGATTATGGTCCACATAACCACAAGCAAAGAGGCATAGGATGCTCTGCTGCTTAGAAATGAAGGAACCAATGAGATCAGAGAGAATAAGAAAGATATCTTCATGAAGCAGTATGATTAGGTGACAATGAGGCCAGATGAAAACCTCACTAGTTTTTATAATAGGTTCAACATTCTCATCAACAATCTAAAGACCTTAAGAAAGATATTTGACAACAACGAAGTCAATCTCTATTTCATGAGATCGCTTGGTGAAATCTGGGGTGCCAGGACCACTGCAATAATGGAATCAAGGGGAAGATGTCACTTGCTCAATTGTATGGTGCGCTGCACACGTATAGTCTTGAAGTGGAGCAAAAGAAGCATATTGTTGAGGTAAGGAAGAAGACCTTGGCCTTTAAAGCTTAGGAAAAGATTTTAAGATCAATTGCTGAGGAAGACACCATTGACACTTCCTCAACAAGCAAACAATCTATTTCAGAAGAACTTGCTCTGATGGGAAAAGAATTCAGAAAGCTATTCAAAAAGAAAAACTTCAAGAAGAATGCTGCAGCCAAACCTAAAGAAGTTGAAAAGAAAGTATCTACAACTATGGCAAGCCAGGACATTTTGCTGCCTAAGACGAGCTCCACAGGAGTCTACTGCACAAAAAAAGAAGGACTATAGTAGAGGCAACTCTGGCAAAAAAGAGAAGGGAAAGGCCTATGCTGCAAAGAGAAACAGAAGGTTATACAACCCTTAGTGGCGCACAATCCCAAACCTAAGAGAGCTGTTCTCTGTAGGAATGCAGACTATAGACCTCATGGACCCCAATATGCACCCAACTACTAAGTATGGAAAATAATTTCCCCTATTGCATGGAATAGATCATATCCTAGACCCTATTGAATTTGTGGCATACAGTATAAGGAAGTAAGGAATCCAATCAGAAGGACCAAAATAGTTCGACCAATGGTCTTATGCTATAGTTATGGCAAAAAGGGTCACAAAACGTTTGAATGCAGGACACTACACAAGAAAATCATTCAAGTTTAGGTGCCCAAGGCTAACAAAAAAGGGCCTATGTTAATGGGTACCATGTGTGAGATTTGTTTATCTTGTAGGAGCATCAAGATGAAGTTTGGTATCTAGATAGTGGGTACTCTAGAAATATGTTTGGGAATGAAAACATGCTAAAAGAGTACAAAAAAACAAGAAGGACTCTTATTTGTATTTGTAGGAGATAAGGCAAGTAAGACTAAAGGTTATGGAGTCCTTGGTACAAGTTCCTTAATGTTTAGAGATGTGGCTTATGTAAAGGAAGTAGAACATAACTTGCTATCCATAAGTCAGTTTTGTGATAAAGATTACGAAGTCTCCTTTACACATGACACATGTGACGTAAAATATAAAACAATGAAAGAAGCAAAACTGCTAGGCTACAGAAAGGGAAATCTTTATGTAGTAGACTTTAATATGTCCCAGCCTACACAGATCACTTGTTTTTATACAAATGAAACTGAGGACATAAGTTGGTTTTGGCATAAAAGGCTAGTTCATCTAAACCTTCAGACCATAGCAAGGCTTTTCTTAAGTAACCTAGTAAGAGGTTTATCTCAAATCAAATTCAAAAATGATAAACTGTGCAAATCCTGTCAAGAGGATAAGTAGACGAAGACTAACTTTATACCTGTAAACTCAATAGAATCCACTAGAGTTCTTGAACTCCTCCACATGGATCTATTTGGACTAGTGCAAGTGAAAAGCATAAGCAGGAAGAAGTATACTCTTGTAATTGATGATGATCACTTAAGATATACTCGGGTAATATTCCTCCACAAGAAGAGTGAAACCCGCAGTCTCCTAACTAGATTTTTTCTACAGGTTGAAAAAGGAATAGATGTGATTGCCATTAGGAGTGATCATGATACAAAGTTTGACCAATCTAGTGTGGACAAATACTGTGATGATCATGGCATCATACATTACTTCTTTGCACCTAGAACACCACAACAAAAAGGTGTGGTTGAGAGGAAAAATAGAACATTGATAGAAGTAGGCAGAACAATGCTCTCAGATGTAGACCTGCCCAAAAGCTATTGGGTCGAGAGAGTAAACACTGCATACTTTGTCCAAAATAGGTGCCTTATACATAAGCTGTATAAGAAAATCCCCTATAAGATGTGGAAAGGAAAGACACCTAGTGTCAAGTACTTTCATGCTTTTGGATGTAAATGATATATTCACAAAAATGAGAAACAACACTTAGGAAAGTTTTACCGCAAGTCAGATCAAGAAATTTTCCTAGGATACTCTACCGCAAGCAATGCATTTAGAAAATATAATAAAAGAACGGAATTGGCAGAGGAATCGATACATGTTTCTTTTGATGAAATTATTAGTTCTTCTCGGGTTGCTAATGTCTTTGATGAGGAATGTGCGTGTAGAGATGATGAATAGACTATAGACTGGGAATCAGACAATGCAGTAAAAGATGAACAGTCTGCACGCTATATAGAAGAGAAAGATGATGCATGAGAAGAGAATCAACTGCAGCCCAGCAATAACTTGAGGAGATCACAATCGATGAACCACAAGACAAAAAATGGTGGATAAAGGCTTACACGCTGGATGTAATCATTAAAAGGTTATCCAGTAGTAGGCTGCAAAGTGGGTTTCAGAAACAAGACAGATGAAAATGGGGTGATCGTCAGAAACAAAGCCAGATCGGTTGTCAAAAGGTTATTCATAGGAGGAAGGGATTGACCTTAATGTGATTTCATTTGCCCTTGTGGCAGGACTTGAAGCTATAAGGATGTTTCTTGCCTATGCTACAGATCAAGGATTCAAAGTCTTTCAGATGGATGTGAAAATTGCATTTCTCAATGGAAATCTTCAAGAGGAAGTCTATGTTGAGCAACCACCAGGCTTTAAGGACTTTGAGTATCCTGATCATGTATAAATGTTAGACAAAACCCTATATGGACTGAAACAGGCTCGAAAGGCATGGTATGAAACTCTCTCAACCTTTCTTTGTGATAATAGTTTTCAAAGAGGGATAGTAGATACCACCTTATTTCTTAAGAGACACAAAGAACAAACACTCTTAGTGGAATATATGTAGATGATATTATCTTTGGATGCACTAATGACAAATTGTGTAAAAGGTTTGATGCACTTCTGAAGTCAATGTTTCAAATGAGATTAAATAATGGGAGAGCTTAAATACTTTTTAGGCCTTCAAGTACAACAAATGGAGAGTCCTTTTTTCGTGCAATAGACTCTTATGGAGCTCGTTTATATTGTGTAGAAAAGTGTCCTGATTTTTCGCAGTTGTAGCATTCTTCTTTCTCAACTTCTTTAGGATTGACTGCAACATTCTTCTTGAATTTTTTTTCTTTTTGAAGAGCTTCCTGAACTTCTTCCCCATTAGTGTAAGCTCTTCTGAAACAGATTACTTACTTGTTAAGCCCAATAGTTTTTACTATTGGGAGGGTCAGTGGCACATGACATTTCATATGTTGGCAGCTATCCTACGGAGGGATAGGGATAACTTTCCTCCACATACTAACACAAATACGAGGGGAGAGAGAGAGCAAGGTCAAGTCTACACGCTTGGCATGAGATCGAGGGATTCTGAGGAGCTATACCTGATTCGACCTATCGCAGGTTATGATCTGAAGAGAAAGAGACTGCTAGATCCCAGAACGGTATCGGGGGACGACCTTATGGAGGTGCCGATCGCCCCGTCAGTGATTCGGACAGATCCATTAGCAGCTGGGCCATCGACAACTTCCTCGATAGCTCTCTCGTCAGCACCCTTGACAGTATCCACTATAGTGGCAGACCCCATATCAGCACCAGTGATAGTGCCTGAGCCGCAGCTTATACCGATAGCTGACGTTGAGATGGGGGCAGTAGGGGATGTAGCAGCAGTGGCAAGGCCAGAGCCAGAGGCGCGGGCCGATCCAGAGCCAGAGGCACAGGCTGAACCGGGGGCAGTTGTCGATCCCGAAGAGGAGGATCCAGAGGAGGATCCCGAGGAGGATCCAGAGGATGACCCCGAGGAGGATCCAGAGGAAGAACTTGAGGAGGAATCCGAGGAGGAGGTTCTCGGGAACGACCCTGAGGAGGAGGTTCCCGAGGACGACCCTACGGAGGAAGTTCTCAAGGAGAAGGTCCCTATTATTGAGGTCCTTGGAGAAGGGGAGGACGATGATCAGTTTGATTGGGGTTAGGAAGATAATGAGGGTTGGCATGATGCTGAACCTCCGATTAGCCGGGAGGTGACTCCTGATGTTATAGCTGAGCTCTTCGCACCTATAGAGTCGGACTCAGATTGAAATACAGATTCAGCCCCAATCCTAGCTCAGGACTTGGGCACGGATGGAGATAAGGACTCCGACCCCGACTCTGCCCACGACCCCGACTCGGATTACCTTCCCGAGTCTGACACTGACTCCGACTAGGATCAGCTCCAAGGCTATTCTTAATAAATTGAAAAATATCTATATATCTGTATGTACATATACGGTGAAAGGACTGCTTAATGTTTGGGGTTGAATACAGTCCTTCACTCTCTTTTGGTGTAGCCTGAAAAAGGCGTCTTTTGCAGAGAATAAATGGAGTGATGTTTCTGAATGCAAATTTTTTGTTTCGACATGTAAATGCTTTATCCTATTAACGGTGATGAATGTCAATGGTTGTTATACAGACATGTCGCAAGAAGCAGTAAACATGTCCCAAGATGGGGCCACGAATGAGTCATAGGAGGCTGGGAGCATGTCATCTCCTGACCTGAACATACCCCTACAAGGGGCAATCAATAGCAACACTGTGCAAGATCCACCAGCCCCTAGCGCTCTTGAGCAATTGGTGGGGGAACTGATCAGAGAAAGAAGAAGGGATAACCCCACCCAAGCACATGACGGGGATCATTATTCTCGTCGTATCCTGGCCTACAACCCTCCCAGATTCTTTGGCACGGGCGATCCTGCACTATTGAAGGATTGGATCCGTGAAATGGAGAAGCTATTTCATTTGACGCATTGTCCTGATCAGTGAAAGATACACTGTGCTGTTTACTATATGAAGGGAGAGGCCGATGTCTAGTGGCGCACGATGGAAGAACGTGCCAAGGCACCGGGGTGTAATTGGTTACAGTTCACTGAACTCGTCAGGAGTCGGTTTTATCCAGATTCCTTGAGAGATCAAAAAGAAGAGTTTAAGAAAAGAGCCTTGAAAATCGAGAGCACACGCTCGCAACATATCTTCCAGAGTCTATATTATACGTTCCGTTTGACCATCAGTTGTTGGGTGAAAGGCAGTACTGAAGTTCAACCGCGTACCAAGAGCTTCTTGTAGACTCTGCCAGAACCGAGATTGAAATCTCGTGTCCCTATCAGACACTATTGTGCTAGGAACTCCATGAAGTCGCACATTACTCCTTATATACTCTTGAGCCAATCGTTCAACACTCCATGTGTTCTTGACTGGTAGGAAATGCGCGGACTTTGTCAAGCGATCCACGATCACCCAGATGGAGTTCAACCCTCCAACTGTGCTAGGAAGACCCACCATGAAATCCATGGATATTGCATCCCACTTCCATATTCTTTACTTGCTGACAGACCAGACATTTGCTGACAAAGTCAACAATTTCCCATTTCATATTGCTCCACCAATAACACTTCCGCAGATCCTGGTATATCTTAGTACCCCATGGATAAACGGAACAAAGGCTTTGGTGAGCCTCCTTCAGAATCTTCGTTTTCATCACCTCATCATTGGGTATACAAATTCGATTCTGAAATCACAGTGATCCGTCTTCATGAACCACAAACCCCGCTGCTGTTCCCTTCTCAGCTTCTTCCCTCAGCTTTTGGAACGCAGCATCAGACCATTGTGCTTGAGCTATCTCCTCGTGGAGGTTTAAGCACACTTGCATTTTAGAGAGCCTTCCAGTTGTTGTACCAACACGAACCCAGATCTCCATCTTACGAAACTCATCAACTAGCACATCCTGGGTAATCCCTATCATATGCAAGTTCCCTTCCATACTCCGAACCATTCTGCTTAGAGCATCAGCCACCACATTCACCTTTCCTGGATGATACAGAATATCTACATCATAGTCTTTCAGCAACTCCAGCCATCTTCGTTGCCTCATGTTCAACTCCTTCTGATGAAGATGTATTTCAGGCTCTTGCAAGACACACCATAAAGGTAATGCCTCCAAGACACACCATAGAGGTAATGTCTCCAAATCTTAATTGCAAACACCAGCGCGGTTAACTCCAAATCATGCATTGGGTAATTTAGCTTGTATGGCTTCAATTTCCTCGATGCATAAGCTATCACCTTCCCATGTTGCATCAGCACACACCCAAGTCCTTGCTTGGATGCATCGGTGTATACACAGAACCCTTCTTCACCGGAGGGAAGTGTAAGCACCGGAGCTGAGGTAAGACGTCTCTTGAGTTCTTGAAAAGCCTTCTCACAGCTCTCGGACCAATCAAACTTCTTATTCTTCCTCGTAAGGCTAGCCAAAGGCATGGCCAACTTTGTAAAATCCTCCATAAACCGACGATAGTAACCTGCCAACCCCAGAAAGCTTCTGATCTTTGTCACACTTGTAAGCCTAGACCACTCCAACACTGCTTCGATCTTTTTTGGATCGACCTTAATACCTTCTCTCGAGATCACATATCCCAAGAAGGCAAGTTCTTCCAGCCAGAACTCGCACTTCTTGAGTTTCCCATAAAGTTGGTTTTCACTAAGGGTTTGCAGGGCAGTTCGAAGGTGATTCTTGTGATCTTGTGGAGTTTTGGAGTATATTAAGATATCATCAATGAAGATGACAATGAACTAATCAATATAGGGTTTAAAGACCCTATTCATCAAATCCATGAACTCAGCAGGCACATTAGTGAGTCCGAAATGCATGACAACGAACTCATAATGACCATATCGTGTTCGAAAGGCTGTTTTTGGAATGTCTGTGGATCTGATACGTAGTTGATGATATCCAGAGCGTAGGTCTATCTTGGAGTAAACCTTTGCCCCTTGCAACTGATCAAAGAGA
>JAOVYX010001338.1:0-12737 GCA_035668315.1 Drosera spatulata | reverse complement strand
TATTTAAGTAAACTTGTGGACTTAGAATGATGATGCTTTAAGTGTAATTTTATTTAGTATTTATTCTAAACCCGGTTGAGTTGAATTGCCTGGCTAGGGATTGTAGGACCCTAGCGGCAGTATTGGTACGTGGGTTTTCTAGAAAAAGATCGAAAAACTCGGGACGTTACATTAGCATTATATGTTTAGTATGGAACGAATCCAATTACCAACGATAAAATCTCTCTACATTATCATTATATAGTTTATTATCATGTTTAACTCAATATAATTATCTTTAGGATTTCGATAATGTTTGGTAATGTTTTGACTCATTTTGATTTGATTTGGCTTAACTCTTTGTACCTTTTTAGTAATGATGAAACTTTTTAATGATAAATATTAAGTCATCATGAAATGAAGGAAGAAGACATTATATAAACCGACATTAAATAAACTAATAAAAAAAGACATATATAAATAATAAGAAATTAACACATACTCCCTAATAGAAAATGGATACATGACGTACCCCAAAAAAAAAAAAGAAAACCTATATTTATATTTTAAATGATTAGCAAACGCAAACAGACAATTATACACCTTATACTCGACGGACAACACATGATAAAATATCTTGTCGACAAGGAGTATTAGATTTGATACGAAAATGTATGTGTGTATTGAATTATACAGATAATGTCTTTGTTGGTGTGTGAAAAAAAAGAATGAGAAAAAAAGAAGAAAAATAATGATTAAATGAATTGATGTGATATGAAATAAAAATATTTTAATGATTTTATATGAAATTTTTTTTAAATAAAAAAAATTTATTTATTTTAAAATGACTAAAAAAAAAAGAAAAAAGAATACTCCTATCAATCAATTTGGGACGAGACGTGTGTTAAACTTCGATCCTCTCTATCAAGGGGCTCCAAAAATCTCGAGTCCAAAAACTCAATCTCTCGGCCCAAAAACACAATACCACAAAGCCCAATCTACGAGTAATCACAGCCGTCCGATCAGTGTATCAAAAACCTGGATTAGGGTTCCCCAAACTCGCTCTTGCTTCTCTTCCTCGCTCGAGAATCAACAGTGGTGATCGAAAATGGTGCAGCGGCTGACGTATAGGAGGCGTCACAGCTATGCGACGAAATCGAATCAACACAGAGTCGTCAAGACTCCTGGTAATAACACATTCATGTACTTTGATTCATTGTTTTGTGTGTTGGTTTTGTGGTGATTGATTCATTGGATTGGTTGTGTGATTTGGTATAACAAGTGTAGTAAATTTGTGTTACGAGTAGCGTTACGCGTATCGTACCGGAATGTTTGTTTCGGAATTAGAAGTGAGGATTTTGTATTATCGATGGGATTGAGGTGTTGATTGGATTCAGTAGGTGATAATGGGATAGTAGGAAATGGAGAATGGTTTTAATTAAGCGATGGAGCATTGTAAAATATGATTATCCGTCGACAACACTCAATGTAGTTAAAATAAGATTATCTATGGGGTTGTTTGGTATGATTGCTCAAAATAATGGAATCCAGGATCAGTTACTGATTCAAAAAACCAAAATCCAAAACCAAAAGCATAATGTCAAATAGAAGGATTATTAGAATTAGAGGTCTGAAATATTTTCCCCAAAGAAATCAGAAACTGAAATCCTTTTTTTTTTGGATTTTTTTCTGCTTTTGATTCTTCATTTTGGAAAACAAAAAGCCATACCAAACAGTTTAGATTCGTTAGCATCGAATCCAGAATCGGAAGTCATATCAAACAGGGCAAAAGATGTGCAACACTTTCCTATTGCTATTCAGGGTTGAGAATTTTGCTTATTATCATTTGTGCCTAGTGGTAGTTTCACCATTTGTAAGTTTTTTCATTCATGGATTTTTTTTTATGTGATCGGAGAATTCTAAACTGGTTTTATGTTCATGAAGAAGTTTGTAAATTCATTGTGACTTTGCTCTAACTGCATAGTTATTGATAATTAAGCTCTTTTGAAATATTCCCTTCGTCCGATAAAGGAGACAACCATTTGATTTGAAACGAAAATTTATGTGTGTTGAATTTTACATAAATGACTTCTTTGCCCATTTGAATTTGTGAGAGAGAGGAGTGAGAAAATGATGAGGAGAAAAAATAGTGGGATGCGTTGATGTGATATAAAGTATAGTAACAAAGTACGGATACGGGATTAATTCGGGAATAATGTAATACGGAAAAAATTGAAAAGAACGGGAAAGAATCGTGAAAAAAAGGGATAAATACGTCGTTAGAATGGTACGATGATTTACACGGGAAAAAAAATCAGAATACGGGATTTATATGGATTTTAAACGGAAAAAAACAAACAATTGATATGAATAAAGACAAGTTAATCAAATACAACCAAAAAAATAACATATCATTTATATTTTTGTTTTTTTTCTTAAAGATTCTCTTGTTTTTTTTAAAATTCGTTTTGTTCTCGAATTAAACGAATTTTATGAATTAAACATAAATTACGTTTTTTTCCCGAATTATTCGTGAAAAATTTGGATTAGATGCACATAATCAATAATCTGCTGATTTTTTGTATTTTTTTCGAATTATTCGTGGATTTTGTGACAGAGGTATAAAGCAAAAAGAGGGAATGTTTTGATATTTTTGTAGAGGAAAATTTTCAAATATAGAACTGTTGTATCTTTTGTGGGACATCCAAATTAGGAAAGTGTTGCATTCGTGGAACGGAGGGAGTACTTGCTAAGGGTTGTCATTCTGGTCAGTAATTCGATATATATTCGATGAGAAAAACGGATTTGTGTCATGACACATGTATGTCTAGTTAAATTCCAATGACTGAGATTAAAATTCAAGGATGAATGGTTGAGATTATAACATGAGTAATTTAATCTCAGTCTTTCATTGATTTTGTTTTAATATCAGTTATTGGATTTTAACTAGACATATACGTGTCATGACACATATCCTCCAAGCCCATATTCGATATCTTGGTTATAATTCTTTGTTTTCTTTGGCTTTACTGGTTATTTCTTTTGCAAGTAATCCTAATCCTAATCCTAATGTAAACTCCGATTTAAATTCAGGTGGAAAGCTTGTTTATCAGAGTACAAAGAAAAGAGCCAGTGGACCCAAATGCCCGGTCACTGGGAAGCGAATTCAAGGGGTATGAACCATCACTTTACTGATGTTATTCCCGTATGATTATGGCATGTTGCTTACAAACTTTCCGTGTGAGCAGCCAAATTGTCTTTGCTGATGCTCATCATGTTGACACTCTTGTGAACGACATACTGTGTCTGGTTTATTGGTCTTTGTTCTTGTAACTCTTGTTTATTGCAAAATGATCTGATTTCTTGTGGACAGATTCACTGTTTATGATTATTTTCTGATACAGGCATGACGGTTTCGGTTGTAATCAAAATGACCATGCCGATATATGTAACGGGTTTCCTCGGTGTTTTTTTACTCATTCATGAATCTTGTTCTTTATTCCCATCTTAATCTGATGTTAGCTTCATGGAAGGTAGATGGTACTTGACATGTTTTCGGATTCCTTCAACTGCTGAATATGGTGATTAAGCAGAAATATTGTTTTCTGTCTGAGATAACAATCCGATGCTTGCCATATTTGTTTGTTGTGTGTTGAGTTATGCATCAGGGATAAGCTAGACTTCTACAGATGTTTCAAATATTGCCCTTTCATCGCTCATTATAGAATGAATCTATAGATCTTTATTTTCCTCTACGAAGCAGCTCATTTCTTATTTTTTTCCACCCAAGGCCTGCATGCCATCTCTTTTTCTTTGACTTGCCTTTTGTCCCCAGATTCCTCATTTGAGACCTACTGAATACAAGAGGGGCAGACTATCCCGGAACAGGAGAACCGTGAATCGTGCCTATGGAGGCGTGCTATCAGGTTCTGCTGTCCGAGAAAGGTGCCAACTCTTAATCTTCAATTGGCTGAACCGAATAATATGTATCTCATGCCTTGCAAATGATTGATGACTCTTTGTTTGAGTATGTCAACAGGATCATTAGGGCATTCTTGATCGAGGAGCAAAAGATTGTGAAGAAAGTCTTGAAGCTTCAGAAGGCTAAGGAAAAGAAGGCTCCTGCTACCAAGAGCTAGAGCTCGATAATAACAACTTGGCAAAGCCAATGATTATCCGATAGTTGAGATGAGAAGCAATTTTGTTTTCTATGTTCGATTGTGATCAACTATGTTTCCGTTCTCTCAACTCTGACTTTGTCTCTGAATTCCCTAGTGAGAATTATGATTTGCATGTTGAAATTGAGACCTGAAGATTTGCTTTCTGTGGAATATGATCCTTTCACCATTTTACTTCTGAAATTGTTTGCTCACAATCTATTACGATGTATTGTATTTCCTTTCTCGGGATTCCCTTTTGCCTTTTGAGTTCAATTTGACTGAGTACATAAGCTTTCTCTTTCAAAGCACAGCTCAAACGTGCAAGTATTTGTTATTACATTGATGCAGAAGGTCGACATTGCTAGTTAAAATCAAAACCCCTTCTATCAAATTGCATAGGGTTGTTCAACAAACTTCTTTCTCAGATTAACAAGAAACTTGACTAGCGGCTCATGAGGCGGAGCTGTCTTCTTGACCAATGGGAGCTCAGCGAGAGACTCCATCCATGAAAGTATTGACGGACTCGCATTGGGGTCCATGAACTTCACGTTAAGAGATTCGCCCACGGCTTTGATGATGTTCGATGAAGTGGCGATGAATATGTCTAAAACGTCCAGATCATGAGAAGACGGATCGGTGCCTGTGGGAATAAGGTCAGTCATGTTTTCTTCCATCAGCTTCAAGCTCTCTTTTACTTCCTTGACTACATTTTCTTGCCCTGTTCCATGTGTTTTCACGGCTGTTCTTGTTTTCTCGAGTAGCTGTACAATTTATACACATAACAAAAGAGTGCCCTCATCGATTTGGTTGTCAAAAAGTCTAGGCGGAGTCGGAAAGTATGACCCCTATGTAGTCAAGTCATTGGTCGGGATTAATAGGCGCCCTCTTGGTTAAATTTCCGATAATACAAGAACGTATCTATATAATCCCGTCAAGTACGAGGTGATGTATAGGTCTTATCCTATTTTTGTATGGAGAGGCTATTTCATGATATATTTGGGTGTCAAATCCCTGACCTTACGGTTAGAAGGGGAGGGTTTATAATTGAACCAACCGAATAATTGCTTACCTTGTCGAGGATA
The DNA here is from genome assembly GCA_035668315.1 of Drosera spatulata. Classification (NCBI taxonomy): domain Eukaryota; kingdom Viridiplantae; phylum Streptophyta; class Magnoliopsida; order Caryophyllales; family Droseraceae; genus Drosera; species Drosera spatulata. The sequence goes on along the minus strand of JAOVYX010001338.1, from coordinate 7,516 downwards.
AACTCTGCCCAAAACCGAACCCTGGCTCGTTGATACGGATCATCGGGCAAAAGCCTAGGAGTAGTCTTCCAAGTTTGATCAATGTACTGCAAGATGATCCACGACTCGACCAATGGCTTACCATCGTGAACCAGCACAGGAACCTTCTTATGCACAGGATTATACTGAAGTAGCGTGTCGCTCTTGTTCCTGAGATCCTCCTCGACAAACTCGTACGTTACGCCCTTCACTTCGAGTGCTAACCTCACTAGTCTCACGAACGGACTCGCCCACATTCCATGGAGCGTAACTTTCTCTGATCTCTTCATGTTCTGTGATCGAATGTCGTCGAACGTTTGCTCCGTCATGTTCTTGTTTTGTAGTTCTTGTTGTAGATGGAGTTGATGTTTGGCCTCTGTATAGGTTACGTTACAAACAGAAAATGGGTGAATGTGGGCGTTTATGGTCCAGTAGATTCAGTGTGTTGACTGGCAAATCGGGTAGGTGGAGTTGCCATGGGAGGTATATGGTTAGGTCATTCACTCCACGCAGAACTTGAGAGTTTGATGTTGCAACAACAACCCATCGAGATAAACCCGTCAAAGATATGATTTAGAGAATGCGAAATATACACAATCTTACCATCAAAGACAGTTTGATTCGTGTAAACCATGGAGGGTAATGTCGACTATTGATTAGATACCAAATGAGTCTTTTATCATTTGTATGGACTTTTGATAGTGTTGTTTGCTTATGCTATCATAACAGATTTGACATTGAGATCATCCGTTTGAACCCCGAAAGATCATAAAGCATTTTAGAGAAATGTTCTATGGAGTATGCACATGTTTATGTCTTTGCCGACTAAGAGTAAATCAATGACCATAACTAAGGTACTGGATGCAAACTTCACGGAATCGGTCATGAATTCAAGGATATAAGAACAAGGTGCATGATTTTTGTGGCCTACAACCATGCAACGATTTGGCAAATAACAAGGATGGCTTGTTGTACAGAGTTTTCGATTTCATGTCGAATGTTCCGCAAAGTAACTGATTGTTTCAAAGTGATTGAGGCAAATAGGGAACTCGTCGATCTCATCGCTCCAAGGATTACTCTCTTCCTTGCCAACGGATACGATAGCACGCCAGACAACGCTTGTACACTTGAATCCAGATCCATATGCTATTTGCCATAAGCGATCACCTTTCTTGATCCTACCTTTGGCCTCGATATACGCTAGCTCATACCAAATCGAGCTGCTAGAAGTGTTTCCGATCCTGTTAAGGGTCATTCTCGCAGCTTCCATGTCTTCTGTGCTGAGCTTTAACGTCTTCTGAAATGAATCAAGGACTGGTTTGCCTCCGACGTGAGGGCAGAAGTGGTCAATCGCTCCCCTAAAGTTAGGCGTGTAAGGTTGATTGTTCTTTTTTGTGCTGAACTGCCTCGACAGAGAGTGAGCTGCAAATAACAATATTTCGGACTTGGGGAGTATCAGGAGGCCTACCGCGGCCAGGTTGGCTCTAATTGCATTCGATGCTTCTACTAACAAGTCTTTCTTCACCCTTATGCCTCTGTGGCCTTTTGAGTCTTCTTCTAGGAAAATGCAGTTGTATGCAGGATTGGAGCTGGCTATGTTCGTGTGAACAGTGTGGGTCAGCTCGTACTTGGCGACTTCCCTGTCCGCTGGATGGTTTGAGAGGAGGATGGCAGCTCCACCAACGCGGAATACACAGTTGCTCATGATCATCGAGTACTCGTTTCCTGTGTACAAGTTCTCTGTAATACCCTCTGTACTAACTACCAAGGCATAGGAGTTCTCATGTACCTGTATAGAATGACAGATTTGCAAACAGTTGAGTGAGATGCATACAATGAGCATATTCTCATGTAACGTTGACGTTACAAACCTGAAAGAATGCATATTTGTATGTAAACGTACACTCTTGGAACTTCTATCGCAACACTTTCCCGAATCATTTACCTGAAGAAGCTGTTTTGCAAGGCCAATGACGTAAAGACCAGCACTGCATCCCATGCCGGAGATGTCATAACTCAAAACATTCTCCCTAAGCTTGTACCTGTTAACGATCATGTCACATAGTGACGGAACAGGACAGAAAACGCTGCAATTCACTATGACTATCCTGATCTCCTCTGCTCTAACACCCTTCGCCTTGACCATCAACAGCTCGTCCACCACCACAGAGATCACTGCCTCTGTCTCCTCCCTCGCCCCTGCCAGACAGGGCCTAGGGGGTTCCTCGAGCAATGCCTTAGGTACATAAGTCGAAGGGCCAAGTCCTGAGGCCCGACACATGTCTCTCATGGTATTTACCGTATCCTCGCTGTAACTCGTGATGAAACGTCTCATCTTATCTAACATTAGTTCATCGGAGCATTTCATAGAGGCGTGGGGCTTGTAGCACGAGAAATCGACTAGGTAAACCTTACACGATGTTTTTCTAGGAAAGTTGAACAACTTTGAGAAGACAAGCGTGAGTATGATGCTGCAAAGAATAAACGTAACGGGAATCATGACATTATCAGTTTTACAACGTGGTGGTGGCACGGTGGTGGCGGCAGCTGCCTGATGGTATGTTGAATATGAAGATCAGTGCTAAGAGGGGGTGGAGCAATGTTGGCTGACCTCGATATATATGCAAATTCGGGAACTCATCTATTATATGTTCCAAGAGATACTCAGATGGCGATAATCTAGACAAAATCTTTCGGAAATATACGTACATAAATTTCACAATTTTTATGGGTTTGTTTGGTATTGTTGTTGTTTTTGATTTTCTATTTTCGTTTTATTGGTTTATGAAATAAAACGGTTTGATATTAATTTTTATTTTTTAAATGGATGAAACAAAAGAAGAAACTAGAAAATTAGAAAAAATAATTTTCGTTTTTCGTTTTCTGTTTTTTCTGAATGCAACATTAAAGATTTTATTTATAAAAAAGTATTTTATTTCATGAAATGTTTTAATTTTCGCTATTGATTTCTTATTTTTATTATTGATTATAATTTTTATTATTTTAAATAATTATATCAAACATCTCATAAATATTAGATTCATTATGAGAAACGAGGACAACGTACTAATAATTATATATACCAAACCTAACCTTTGTACCAATTCACCACATGCCATACTAAAAAGAGAAACCAATGAATGTATTATATAGTGTGCTTGCCTGCAACGGTTCCGCTTTGACAATTTGACCAGTGTTGCAGAATTGTTGTTTGTTGCATTTATCGCACATTGCGATCACCTTCCATTTAGGACCACCAGTCCAATGCTCCTTCAGTTGTGAGTGAAGCTGATGTCCACACGTAGAGGGCTCATATTTGTATCGGGAAAAATACTTTCCTTCTTAAATTGCAATTATATTTGTGAATTTTTTTGTTCAATCAATAAATCTTTTTATTTAAAGTATTATTTTATGATATGTTATGGTATGTCATTTTATACGGTGTCATGATATATCATCCTATATAAAAATCAATATATCAATCAATTCAATTATTATTGAGGGGTTCAATATTAATTTCACTTTCAATATATTTAATAATCAACATTAATAATTATAAAAAAAACTTTTCATATTTTCTCTTTACAATTCATAAATATTATTAACCCTTTATATATGTCATGACAAAAAAAATATGTGTAAATATTTTTATCGTTAGTGTTAATTATTACGAGAAAATGATATGATTAAAATTTTTTTAATACAAAAAATCAAGAGATTTTGTCAAAAATAAAAAAACCAAAAATTTTTATATCAATAACTATAACAACTTGGTCTGATTCATAATGTGATACGATTAATTTGATAACTAAAACAATTTCAATAAAAAAAGAGTAAATATCATGATAATTTCAAATAGATTATATCATAGAAGACATATATATTCATATTGTTTATCCAAAAAAAATTTATGAAAAAATTTGACAATATTATCAAACATAAATGAAAGATCTAAATAACTAGTTATTTTAATAATATTTTTTTTAATATTCTTATTGTCCCTTACGCATAATTGACATTGGATAAAAAAATGATAACTTTTCACATTACAATATTTAAAACTTTATTAAAAAAAAAGAGAAAAAAAAATCATTCATCTTTTTTTTCCCCATATTTTTCGTCTATTCATTTCGTTTTTTCAAATTAGTTTTTGGATTTGTCCATTGATTGGATAGAAAGATGTAAAATTTGTTTTGTGATAAAAGGTATATTCATTCTTACGTGAAATTTTGTTATAATAAGATTAAACAGAAAATTCTCTTATATTGTATATATTTCAAGAATCTATTAAATATTGAGAAAATTATAAATTTGTTTCTTTTTATTTCATTAATTATCACTAGGTCATAGTATAAAATTTTTATTATCAATTAGTTCAAAAATTCAAATCATGATCTTATTTACCCTCAATCAAAATATGAAAATAAATTATTACAATAGATTACAATCATTTATTACAATAGAATATAATTTACAATAATCATCTCAACTCTAATTATAACCCTAGATCTAACCTTAAATCTAACCGTCGTTCGTCATCGCTGTCACTTTTGCCCTCAGAACAAAACAATGCGCATATACCCTCGTCGTCGATTCACGTCGTCATCGTTCCCGGAACAAACAGTGCTCATATATTGAAATACAGTGTATTTGTCACGATCATCTTCTAAACAGTGCTTCAAAAAAAACCGAGGATGACAAAGAAGATAACGTCAACCTCACCTTCGACGACTTCACCGTCCAATAGTGCTGATATATATATCTATATATGGAGCACCTATTTAAGTTGCATTGTTTAAAACAGTGCATCTAAAAATAACACCATCACTGCACAATACATATATAAAAACACACTGTTAATAATATAGTCAGGTATCTTGTTATACATTTTAAATTGGATCCAATGGAATCCTATGCTCCTATGCAAAATTCAAATCACTGGTAGCAGACCTCAACAACTAAGACTAACTACAGCATCGAACCCTAAACTTCCAATTTAACCGCTATTCTCACCATATTCACGAACCAAACTAATCACAACCAGAACGAACAGGAACACAAATCATCACCATCAACAGACCGAACATACTTTTAAAACGCTATCGAGAGATTGGATGATGGAATTGAGAGAGACATTGAGAAAATGGATTGAATTTTACGGATGATTTGAGGAAAGATGGATCGATTTGGAAAAAAAATTTAGGGGTTTAGGATTTGGTTTTATTGGAAGAGGAATTGGGGTTTAGGATTGTAACCGAGGGAAAGAAACCAAGATATAGATGCACGAGAAAGAAAGGAATCATTTGATTGAAATTAGAATGCGTGAAATTAGGAAAGTATATTAGATCGAAGGACAAATCAGACCAAGAATGATTTTTTTTTCAAAAAAATGAACCAATCAATAAAAAAAATTCCGTTCATCTGTAATTTAAAAAGAAAATACACATTTTCAAGTAATTTACACTTAAATATTCTCGATAAAATCAAAATAATTTAAAAAAAATCTATGATGATATATACGTAACCAATAAAATTTTGACGATATTAAGATAAATAATCATATAAATGATCAATTTATAAATAATTAATCATTTATAAGATTAAGATATTTTTCGAATGATATGCGGATGATACACTAGTTTGTATGAAAGAAGTTGAGGAGTTCCATGATATGGAGAAAGAAGTAGTGGGAGATGAGATGGGATTTAAAAGGGTTTAATAAAATCAAGAAACATTAATGGAGTATCAATCAAAAAATAAATAAATTATATTATATATTTATAATGATTGTTATGCTCTCCATCTTATAAGTATCAATACACTATGGGTACTCAATAAAGTAATGCAAAACAACAAATTGACATAATTTTCTCAAATACATGATATGTTGTACTCATGATAGGTAATCTAATTCTGATGTTTGCAATAGAATGACATAATCATGTGAAGTATATTTATAATGATTGTCATGAGTCATCTCCATCCATCCTATATAAGTATCAATACACAATGGCTATTTAATAAAGACAAAACAACAAATTAAATTATTAGATTTTAAATCATGTTATCATTTTGGGGTGTTTCTAAATTTTATAACGTTTTCATTTATAAAAAATATTATATGGTTAGGAATTAAAATAGATGAAAAGAGAAATATTATGTAATTGAGAATTAGAATTGAAGGAGGAAAAAGATAGATTTAAATTTACGTATATGAAACGAATATTGAAAAAATGTATGTGACGGAGGAAGTAATTGTTAAGGCCACAAGTGCTGTGAAGTGATTGGCACAACTTAATCAAATATCGACTGAGTATGTAGATCATGAATGTGATTATAACCCCTTATAATTACCATTTCGATGTATATCTATGGTTGTAGGAAATTAGACTTATGATAGACGATATAGATGTTATTTTCATGTCCATTTCAAGGCATTTTGATTTGATTCAAGAACGGACCACATTTCATGGCCCACAGAAAAAGTTTAGACAGACATAAATATAACGTGGCAGATATATTGATGTATTTGGTGTAAGGAAGTACATATTTTCCTCCATGTGACATCTGATCCCTTTAATTGTGACAAACTTTCTGAATATGGAAAAAAACATCGACTAGGAACATGTAGAGTCATTTTCATTTTAATTGCTTTTATGGCAAAATAAAGTGTAAGGTATTATAATTAAATAATTAAAATTATCTTTTAAAAACGATGTATTTATACCTAAGTCTAGATCTTTTTCTTTAGATCTCACTTATTTTTTAGATTATTAAATGGACTTATCTAACTAACTATTAATTAGATCTAATCATCTTGATTAGGTGAGAAAATTAGATATTAATTAATTATCTTAAGTTCTATAAATAGAGCTCATTTGTAAGGTGTTATGTACACATTTTCAAAAGAAGAAAATCTCTCTTTCTCTCTCTAATATCTCTCTAAAATATTTTATTACTTTGTTAATTCCGACAATTATCTTTCGAAGAAATTAATCCGGTATAAACGTTTCTTTTATAACACGTTATCAGCACCAAGTCTCCAACCAGTTGAGATCAAAAGACAAACGAAGGTACTTTATTATATTTTCATGATTTGATTTTATTTCATTCGTATTATATGATTATAATTTAAATAAAATAATTATGGTTCCATCGTCGGACGAAGTATCGCTTGAGTGAAAATCTATAAATTAATTTTAATAATATTTATGGTTCCACCGTCGGACGAAGTATCGCTTGTGTGGAAACCTATTAATCAGTTTCAACACGTTGATGTGATTTACTCCTTTTATGTGGATCACCCGCAAGTTTGACGTGGTTTATCCCTTTTGTGTGGTTCACCCGCGAACATTGATGAGCTTGTCCCATTTTTGTGTGGTTTATCCACAAGTGACGAGAAGCTTTATATCCCATGTTGGCGTACTTGCTCCAAGTGGTGAGAATTAACTTTTCTGTTTTTATTAAGGTACAACAAACGACGAAATGGCCTCCAATG